>BCLH01000844.1:8035-119206 GCA_001602315.1 Zoysia pacifica
TAAAATAAATAATTAGTTACTAAATATTAATCATCGCACACCTGTAGAGAAGTAATAATAAATAGCACACTTACACACTTGACCATGCATCATTATCTGTGCCACACGTTGGATTTATTAGTTTAATCATGTACTTAAGAATTGGGTAACCGACCATTAATCAATAGGGAGCAACTACATATTAGAAAATTAAGTAAATAATCTCTAGTCATTACACATTCATTCATTTAGTTATAAACTAAATAAGGGCATTTTAGAATGCATATAATTAAATATATGGTATAAATAAGATTGCATATAAAATGACATATCACACACTTGTTATATTAACTAATACATAGCCACGCTTAACTACTTATGTAACCGCATAAGCAATAGAATAAAGTTCAAGAATAAATAATTATTCTAACAATTAACTTATAGTAAATAACACTAAGGTGCATATAAAATAATTAGCATTGCATGAGTCACCACAACATGCATGGCATTATCCTTTGATTTCCTTGTGAAGTTTATTTGGTTCTTATTCAAAGTTTATTGGATCTTATCGATTCTTCTCGAACTTTGTTTCTTTTACGGTAGTTTTATTAGGTGTATTTTACCGTGTAGACAACGCTGAGTTCGAGGTAGAGCCGGGCTCCAAGAGAAGACAGAAGAATGGAAGTACGAGGAAAAGCCCGAAGACTTCGGCGTCAAGCCAACAATTCAAGAATCGGATTTCAAAGATTATTGAGAAGACAAGTTTCGAAGATTAAAGATTTGCAGGCAAGCTCTAACCTCTTGATCATATTAATCCTATGTTTTGCTTGTGCATCCATATGACCTAAATGCTTGCATATTTATTTTAATCTATGTTAAAACGTTGTTTAGTTAATACCTTACTTGTTATTACGTATTTATATTAATGTCAGTTACTTGCTTTTATGAAATAAGAATACTATCTTGTTACCCGTTGATGACACCCTCTTGTTAGCCATAAGACTTCGTTAAAATTCTTTAACGAACGGAAAGTTGCATTGATCTTCGATTGCTTATGAACCCTTTTGCGATGCAGTACATCGCCACACCATACATCAATCATCTTATGAAATATGTTAAAATGAGTTTGGTGGTGTGAGTAAAATAAAGTGAGATTGGGTGATAGTGCAAACTGGTGCTAGGTGATGGGAAGAGATACCGTTTTTGGTCGTGGGGCGGGCTCCTAGTGCTATGTGTTGTGATGGTGTTAGGCTTTGGACTGGTCCACCTGTCGTGAACGAGCACTGCCCTTACCATATAAAGACCAGTTCATCGAAACTCAATGTAGTGATTTCGTGCAACCACAGAACCTGTCTGGGCGGAACTCACTCCACTCCTTTGGTTATTCACAATGACCCCTAAAGGCGGTCGAGAGACACAAGTCGCAGGAGCAGACGTGAGTTACTCACAGTTCGGTCTTCGATTATAGCAATAGCTCGCGTCATGTGATCGTATTGTCCACAGGTATAACTCTCTGGTTTCTATAATTACCTGTCCGTGTGTGAGGTCCAGGAATTAGACGTGAATGTCCTAAACCCACGCTCTGGCTATGGGAATGTGCTATCGCGTCATCAGTGACGTGAAAAACCCCGAGAGATGACCCCTGTTTGTGTATCTTGATGTGCACTTTGTGGATACCTTAGCGTGCGTTGAAGTGAACGTTATGCGACTCTGTTGATCAAGATTGATTAGTCTCATATCATCCTTGTTGGAGTGACTGGGTACAGGTGCCCGTATTTTAGAAAGTGTAGGCTGTGTGTCTGGGCTGTTATGACGTGCCGAAAGGCCCGACTAAAACTTGGGTACTGACGGTATCGATGAAAATATCCCTTAGGACCAATCTACTAAAATATAGACAACAAATATTCTGCCTCTCGTTGCAAAGCTTCTGTAGCGAACTTTGCATAAAACTGATCTTTTGCAAAAGAAGACCTTTTAATCTAATCTTTGCTACAGCCAAATGTGCATTCATATATACATCTGCTTAGTGTTAGGGCTTGCTGAGTACCTTATGTACTCACAGTTTGCAGTTGTAGTTTTAGGTAGAGAAAAATCGTAGAAGACGACGACGTGCTGCGTTTTCGTTCTGCTTTTCAAGTTTGTTTGTGGCTTTGGATCATATTTTCTGATGTTTGCTTCACCTCTAGCTAGTCAACTGGTTGGTTGTGGATATTTTAATCCTCACTGAGTTTCTGCTAAAGGTCCGATATCAAATATATCCTTTTATTCGAAAAACGTTTTTAATATACATTCTGATATGTGAGTGCGTATCAACTACTGACGTGGTACACAGTATATCCAAGAAATGAGGTACGACACTTAATTCCCGTGTACAAACCCAAAACGACTTATAATAAGGGAAGGAGAGACGGAGAGAGTATGATTCAGTCACTATAGAGCATGCCATCGCGGTTTTACAATGCAACCTATCACAGTGGACCAGTGGATGATCTAGATCAAAGATAAGTGGTGCTGATTCAAGCGTCGATAGTTCCGGCTAGGGGAAGTCCGAATTCCCGAGCCCATCCAACCAAGCCACAGGTTTGCCTACAAAACCGAAAGGAACATGAAGCGGTGGGGGTAGGTGTGGGCACCTGGTAGTGGAGTTGGGGGCGTTCCTGGACTCGCTTGGCTTCGTCAGATCGGGCGAAGTACCGCTCGACGACGTCGAGGAAGCCGTCGTTGTCGGCCGCGGAGCAGCGCGGGTCCTTCACCAGCAGCGCCCCCGTGTCCCGCAGGCTGGCGCTCACCGTCGCGCACAGCGCGCGCACGTCCTCCGCCACCGCATCGGCGCCGGACCCGAGGTACGGCGCGAGATCCACCACCGGGAGGTCCATGTGCTGCGCGGCGCGGGAGCAGAGGGTTGAAACAGGGGGCGGGCGGGTTGGCGCAAAAACTCGCGCTGGGCGTAGTGTGCGGGGCTGGGAAACTGGGAATAGAGCGCAGAGGGACGAGGCGTGAAGTAAACCCAGAGAAAGAGGCGGAGCCGGAACGGCAAACCGAGCACGCACGGCACCGGTTAGGATGCACAAGAGAAAAAGCGGGCGCGCTTTCCATCTCTCCGTGCATTTTGTGATGGGGCCTGATGGCTTTTTCAATCTGAAAATTGTTTAAAAAACGCATGATGGAAAGACAAAATGTATAAAATTATTTTTTACTGAAATAATTATTGCATTCCACGTGAGTGCATTCAGTGCTTGTTTATAGCAAGCCGGCTAGATATTTCTTAATTTGGTCAAAGTAGTAAAAATTTTATAATACATTCAATTTTGTTATACGGTGAGGGAGCAAAGTTGCTTTCAACAATTCACATAAAGTATGAACTAACCCGTGAATAAATAGTAGGACAAATAAAATGTTATTTTCAAATTATAAATCATTCTAACTTTCTAATATTTCTTCATCTTTGTCTCTGTTTTCGTTTTTAATATATCTTACTTTTTCACTCTTCTAATTCTCATACGCAGTCATTAAAAATTATAAATTGAATAGAGGAAATACTTTTTTTAATAATCATGAATCCTATAAAGAGGACCTTATCTGTGCCTGTCCTAAAAAAAATGATTACGAACGCTACCGCACGGAAACGATACTGCTGCTGGTTATGACATTAGTACTAACGATGATGCGGATTTAAAGTCAGCTATTGCCAGTGTATTAGAGCCGCCTAAACCCTTTCTAAAACCCTAACAACCCTCTAAATCCACGCCGATATGGCCCTCGTGAAAACTACCCAAACTGCCCCTACGAACCCAGCACAGCGCAGTAGAATTGTCACTTCCACTCGGGCGTAGGAACGGAGAAAACAATGAGAAGAAACCCAACGCACACAAGCACCTCAGCCAGAGCCCCAGAGGCCAGTGACCGCGCGGGCCGGAGGGGCGCCGCCTAGCCGTATAAAAGGAGCGGCCGGCGAGGGCAGCAGCCGCCTCCTCCTGCTTTACCCAAACAGCCCCTCGCCTCCAGGGGCCAATCATTCCCTCTGCTGCGCCTCCTCGCCCTCGCGCCGCCTCTCTTCGTCTCCGGGCGCCGTAGCTTCCGCGCCGCGGGCGGTAGGTCCCATCCTCCCAATCACTTATCTGCCTCGAATCCGTCTCATCTCATTAGAGCGTCTAGCTGAGCCCGGGGACTCGATTTGCCGGTGAGGGTTTAGGGTTTTGATCTCGCTGCAGATCGTGCGCTAGGATGGTACTTTGGTTTGGTTGGTATTTAGTGGTGCTGACAATGGTTTTGGGTTGCTGTTGACACCCTTGGTGTTTAACGTATCGTGAATTGCACTGCGCGTCCTCTTTTTCTGGTTGGGCTAATTGGATTTATTGTTTTTTTATTTGTCTGAGCAGGAAAATGGCGGGGAGGTCCAAGGGTGGGAAGAATAAGGGTAAGGCGCCGGCCGCAAGCCAGGCCGTTACGGCGGAGCCAGAGGTGCCATTGACTGAAGGGGCAGAAGTGGTGAATGCTGAAAATGGGGAAGTTACTGAACCACCTGCTGCAGAGCCTGTTGCGGCTGAGAAAGGAAATGGGGACGCTGCAGCTTCTGCGCCGCCTGCAAAAAAGCCTGCTGATGGTGAGCCCAGCGCTTGTTTATAATGCTCTTTTCAGATTGCATACTGAGTACATGCTGGGACACGTTCCAATAACCTTGAGCTTAATGATGTTGTATTGTGGCATGAAGCGACACTGACAAAATGCCGTTTTTAGTGCTGCTGTGAACCGTGCTTACATTAATGATGCTGGGTATACATACCTAAAAAAGTAGTAGAAACATATCTGGCGTGTGGTAACGCTCGTGAAAATATTCTAGTGTAACTGCTTCTTAAAGCACAAAATATCCAGTATCTGAATTATGTGTCCAGGTTACACAAATTTCTCAGTGGATAGACTGTAATTTATGTACTTCTGATCTTTTTTGGACTTGTATGTATTGTATTTACTGTACATAAACACCTTCATCATTGTACATGTATACTTAGAATGGGATAAAACGGATATATGCATCTTCTTTAACAAGGATTTCTTCATCTCAAGCATGAGAGCTTCATTATTGATCTTTTTTGGATTTGTGTGTATATTGTTTTTACTGTATACTTAGGGCATGTTTGAAACAGCTCCCAACTCCGAGCTCCAACTCTCCATGCTGAAGTTTATAAAATAAAATAAAGTGGTTTTAGCCTAATATATAAATAAAACGACTTAACAAAAGACCCTCAATTTATTCACTGCTCCAGCACGAAGAATTTCTAAAGCTAGATATGAGTAGCTCCAAAAACTCCAGGAATTTTCTGGAGCTGGAACTGTACCAACACACCCTTAGAATGAGGGGAAAAAATGGGATATGCATCTTCTTAACAAGGATTTGTTTTCTCAAGCAGGAGAGCTTCATTTATACCCTGTTCCTGTTAAGACACAATCTGGTGAAAAGCTTGAGTTGCAGGTAACTATAAAAGATTTGCTGTATATCTCCTTGATTCTCTCTTTACTATTTCTCTTTAATTCATGTTAAGCTATTATTTTATAGCTGAGCCCTGGTGACTCTGTCATTGATGTGAAACAATTCCTCTTGGATGCTCCTGAAACATGCTTCTATACCTGCTATGATTTGATATTGCATACTAAAGATGGTTCAGCACATCAGTTAGAGGAATACAATGAAATATCAGAAATTGCAGATATTACTTGTGGCGGATGTTCATTGGAGATGGTCGCTGGTATGTAACATGCTTCATTTCTGTCTCTTGTGTTATCCGGTGATTATTTGTTTTGATGGATCTGAAAATAGTTCTCTTTCAGGTATCTATGATGAGAGGTCTATCAGGTTGCATCTTCGTCGTGTCAGGGAATTACTATCTCTATCTAGCCTTCATGTTTCACTATCAACATCCCTAGCTCTACAACAAGAGTCTGCTCAGGCAAAGTCTGCAGGCAAGGTTTCATGTCAACTTTATTGCTTTAGCTCTTTAGGTCTACTGATAAGCTCTGTATTTAGTATGCATGCTGCCTCCAGTGTTTTTTTATGGAACCTTATATTGGTACATATCTTACTGCTTAATTCTCTGTTGAGCAGATTCGGCAAAAACTACTATCCAGGAGCTTGATGGCTTAAATTACATGGAGGACACAACTAACGCTCTTACTAATCTGTTGACATCTGCACCAGCAGAGATAAAATGCATTGAGAGCATAGTTTTTTCGTCTTTCAATCCTCCGCCAAGTTATCGGAGGTAGTCCACTCCTTTCTCTACCTTCTTATTCAGTTTTTTTGGGTAATAAGATCATTTTTCTAAAAATCAGTTAACTGGACCTTGTAGTTGCTGCATAAAATAATTATTACACAAATTACTTTGCACAAGGATTTCTTGCTTTTTAGTTCCATTAGAATTGTACAGTTACTAGGCTGTAGATGTTCTATTAGGTCGGCTTACCTACTGAAAGATTGGAAGTGTACAATTGGAATTTATTTTTTGTGATCATTACATCACACAATTGTACCATGTGAATAGACACTGTGTGACTGTAAGTACAATCTAGTGCTACTGTTTTTGAATTTGAGTTTGAATTTGAAGTACATGCACACCTTATATTTTGAAATACATACATACCTCACTGTGTTGCCAGCCCCTGTTTTCCTAAACGGAATTAAACAGCCGTCTAAATGGCATCTAAACGCTAAACGGCTATCCTCGTCTAGGCCTAAACTCATGAGCTTTACTGGTCAAACTCTAGATATTCTTTTACCCGATTCCTCATGAAATGAGGGACTAATTGTTTTTTTTTTCTTGTGCCTATATCAATGCCTTACATTTATGCCATATGGGTTAAAATTTTAAAACCCAAAACCTGGTAATAGTGTCACATGATTGCTCCTACACAAGTTGGGATTTGTCAAATTAAAATTTTGTTCATGATTTCTGCAGGTTGCATGGAGATCTCATTTATATTGATGTTTTGACATTAGAAGGAAACAAATATTGCATTACAGGAAACTCCAAATCCTTTTATGTGAACCGTAGCAATGGAAACATTTTGGATCCAAGACTTTCAAAACAAGCTTTGGAAGCCAGTACTCTCATTGGTTTGCTGCAAAAGATCAGTGCAAAGTTTAAGAAAGGTTTCTTAACAGCATGGATTTTATCTGTTACAAATTTGTTGAACTACGCTATGTTTAATCTATGTTGACAATTGGAAAATTATTTTGAAGGTTTCCGTGAAATTTTGGATCATAGAGCATCAGCACACCCTTTTGAAAATGTTCAGTCCTTGCTTCCAGCGACTTCTTGGTTAGGATCTTATCCTGTGCCAGGTATTTCCTCAGTACATTCACACACTGCCCATAACATTGAAAACACATACTGTGCAGGAGAATAGCAGCTTGCTATTGGCATAATTTTTGGGGGCTTATTTCCAAACTGCCTTAGTTCCTGTGATACTTTAAACTATGTCTGCAAAGTTTTCTCTTTTTTCCTGTTGTTAGTTTGGCTGTACCTTTGTGACAAGAGAATTGACCCTAAAGAACTTAGACAAATACTTGAGTCAATGATAAGTTGGCCACAATGCTTAGCTTTTATGCTAGTGGGGTATTCTTGGAAGAGTAGAAAATATTTTTATAACCATAAAAGCTAGCTTTGCAGGGGTGCCAACTGATTCCCTTTCAGGGCACTCTAGTTTTAACTTAGATTATTGATTACTTTGTATATACCACATAGTTCTGCAGGGCTGCGAACTGATCTCTTTAGACGGTGCTGACATTGCCTTGAAACATCCGGCTCTTCTAATATTCTATTGAAATCTCTTGACATACTGATGTAGTGCACACACTCTTATGTATTGCAGACCATAAGAGGGATGCGGCCAGGGCTGAAGATTCAGTTGTGTTGTCGTATGGGACTGAATTGATTGGCATGCAAAGAGACTGGAACGAAGAATTACAGTCCTGCCGGGAGTTCCCTCATGGCAATCCTCAAGAAAGGTTCGTATTACAAATGCATTTTCGGCTTTGGTTGCTTTATTTACTGCTAGTAACAATTATTTCTTTATGTTGTAGGATACTGCGTGGCAGAGCGATGTATAAAGTGACTTGTGATTTTGTTGATGCTGCAGTAAAAGGGGCAGTTGGTGTAATTAATAGATGTATACCCCCAATCAATCCAACTGATCCAGAATGTTTTCATATGTGAGTAAAATCATTGTAATATATATAATGCACTAAAGTATTGGAATGATGATTCCCATGGCTCCTGTCCCTGTTCTCTGCTCTAAAATCAGACTGCCTGATGTCCAAAATTTTATTTTTTGTATTGAAGTGGCAAGGTTTTGTACATTTGAGATATACACTGAATAAGGTTTTAACCTTTTTCTATTTGTAACATGCTTCATCAAGTCCCATCTGAGTCACCTAACTAGGTTGTTTTTAGTTTCCCTTTCCATTGAGAGAACCTTACTTCTACTCTTTTTTACCTCAGGTACGTTCATAACAATATTTTCTTCAGTTTTGCTGTTGACTCCGATTATGAACACATATCGAAAGACCAGAAGCCAGACTGTCAAAATGGGTCGAGCAAAAGCATTAAAGTTTCCTCTCCACCTGTGGGGGCTAAGGTAGATAAGAACCAAGCAAGTTCTGGTGAGGCAGAAAAGAAAGCTGAAGGACCTCACATTGTTTCGGACAATGCATCCGCAGAGCCACAGTTAGCAGATAGTGAGCAGGCCACCTATGCTTCTGCAAACAATGACTTAAAAGGAACTAAGTCTTATCAAGAAGCGGATATTTCTGGACTTTACAATCTTGCCATGGCAATAATCGATTACAGAGGTCACCGCGTTGTAGCTCAGGTCTGTAGAAAATATTTCTTGGTACATAGCACTTTGCATTTGTATTTTAGCATGCATTGCATATTTTGTTCTTTCACTCATATTTTTTAAATTAATTGTTATGTCAGTGTTGAATTAATTTTCATCTAATGCATCTTTTCCGCTGATATGGACATGTAGAGCATTATACCTGGTATTCTTCAAGGGGACAAGTCTGATTCCCTCCTCTATGGTTCTGTTGATAATGGCAAGAAGATATCTTGGAATGAATCTTTCCATTCAAAGGTCAGCTAGTTTTTTTTTCATTATTTTAATTTTTGTTACCAAACATTCTCATACAGAAGTTTCGTTGAAATCTCTGTAATCTGGCAAAATATCTTCTCAGTGGACTGTGCTATGTGCCAGTCAGTTTGTCCTACATTTGAGCTATCATTATTTCATTACATATTTACATGTTTAAACTCCAAAGTTAACGCTATTTTGGATGCTTTGTAAGCTAATGCTATACCATGGCTCCGACTTTTTTTTTTAAGCAATCCAAAGTAACTATTGCTAATGCAATTTAGATGGTTGCTTTTTTTAGGTTGTCGAGGCTGCAAAGCGGCTCCATCTAAAAGAGCATTTGGTTTTGGATGGCTCTGGAAACCCTGTAAAGCTAGCTGCTACAGTTGAATGCAAGGGCATTGTTGGAAGTGATGACAGGTAATTCTAATTTTAAGTTAGATGTTGAGGCCTATTTATGTTTTGATCTGTGATGGAAGTATATTACCTTTCTTTTTTTTTTTGTTTCATTTCTGAAAGGTTTCTTATTTGATATCACTTGATAAGTAGTTACATTAGGTCTTTGTGGCCTTATTTTAAGAAACATTGGACATGTAATCATCATATAACTATGTTGGTTGAGTTCCAAATATCATTTTATAATTCAGGAACTGTCAAAAAACCAAAGATTGTGTTGTTATTTGTTGCAGTTTCATTGCTTTCCTTTGCTACTACCCTTTAACCTTTACAGATGACAGTAGTCCTATCAGTACATCTAGGTGTTTACGTTTCCTTTCATGTTATGTAGGCATTACATTTTGGATTTGATGAGAGTTACTCCTCGAGATTCTAACTATGTTGGACAAGAGCATCGCTTTTGTGTATTGAGGCCCGAACTTGTATCCTCTTTTGTTGAGGTCAGCTCACTACACAGATCGTTTTAATATTCATCTCATTGTGCTACAGGATCTGTTTAATTGGAATTTTGACAATCATATAAGTTGTGCAGGTTGAGTCCACAAAGCAATCCCATAAGCAGAAAGTTCCAGATGCTCCAGAAGAGTCTGATGACCAAGTTGCAAGTACTTCTAATTCTATGGTTAGGCTTAAGCAATTTGTGCTTTGTGCTCGCTGCTGTACCTGAATACGTAACTTGCAATTAATACTAATTATGCCCTTTCAAAAGAGCAAAAATTATCAAACATGATGTATTTTAATGACATTTATATGCCCCTGCTTTGTAGTTTTATGATTTCATATTCTAGAAAATCACCCCCAAGGGCATATCACCAATAACTTTTGCCATTTTACCCCACATAATTATTAATCATTTTGTATAGTGTACTGTATATTGGATTGAAGAAAATCAACATTGCCTTACATTTGTAATTTTTTTATTATTTTAGACTACTGTTGTGGAAGGAGATGACAAATCAGCAGAAAGCTGTGCTTCTAGACATGTTGAGAACAACTCAAGTGCTGAGATCCTTTTCAATCCTAATGTGTTTACCGAGTACAAGCTGGCCGGCAGTCCAGAGGTTAGTCTAAACTTCTTTCAAATTTCAATGTTATATCCATGTACCATATTTGATAACATTCTACTGTTTGTTATTTGTAGGAAATTGCTGCAGATGAAAAGTTAGTAAAAAAGGCTGGTAAATATCTTCTAGACATAGTGATCCCCAAATTCGTTGAGGATCTTTGCTCCCTTGAAATCTCCCCGATGGATGGACAGAGTTTAACAGATGTGCTTCATCTCCATGGTATAAATGTTAGATATCTCGGCAAAGTGAGTTTCTAACCATATCCAGCTGTAGTCAACACTTCATATCACATGCACTCATTCATAAATACAATTTCTGTTCCAGATAGCTGGCTTGATCAAACATTTACCACATCTATGGGA
Organism: Zoysia pacifica; assembly: GCA_001602315.1. Taxonomy (NCBI): domain Eukaryota; kingdom Viridiplantae; phylum Streptophyta; class Magnoliopsida; order Poales; family Poaceae; genus Zoysia; species Zoysia pacifica. The sequence continues at coordinate 19,026 of BCLH01000844.1, forward strand.
CTTGTTTTGTTCTGAGATAATAGTTAGGTCTGCAAAGCATGTTATCAAGGTAATTTATCTATCTTGATTATAATACTGCTTGCCATCACTTTTGATGCTGGGGGAATGCTAATTCGTTTAGAAATTGTGATGCCGCCACTTGTCATTTGTTTGCATTTAATTCCTAGTACCATTGAACATGGATATCTGTTTGTATTTTTCAAGGCGGATTCAGGAGGGGAAGCTGTTGTAACAAATATATGTTAATCAGGCTTAAAAATACATGTTAATCAAATTATTATTTTTTGTGACAGTAATCAAATTATTTGTTTGTTCTCATTCAAGGAATTACTGAGGCAAAGCCCAGATCATGACGTTGGACCGGCTATTGCTCATTTCTTAAACTGTTTCCTTGGAAAAAATTTGTCTGCCTCAACGAAGGGTAGTGTTGGCAGCATACAATCTGAAACCCAGAAGGTATTCTTTCTAAAGCATAGCAATCTTGTGACATTTATATGTGTCTTTCTAATGTTGTATCTTGAGTTCCGTTACATATATGGATCTGTTTCAGTACTATAATTCTAATATGCTGTATCCAATTTTTTAGAGCCATGCAAAAAATAGTCAAACTCCATTGTCTTCGAAGGCCCAGAAATCAACTCATGGTGCTGCTTCAAGGAAGGGCTCATCAGCATACTCCCATCTGACATCTGATTCTGTTTGGTCTAAAATTAAGGAATTCGCAAAATATAAATATCAGGTAGTTACATGGTTCCTGGTTGTGATTCTTTGAGTTCTCAAGTTTTCTGTTTGGGTAGCAATAATTAATATACTTCATTTATTTAGTTTGATGTTCCAGAAGAAGCGAGGCTTGCTGCTAACAGGGTTGTGGTTCTCCGAAATCTTTGCCAAAAGGTTAGCAGAACAGCAGCATCCAACGTTGCGTTATACTTCTGTCTATAGGATATGATTATTGATAGAGTATTCTCTCAGAATGTATTAGCTTTTTAGTTGGGTCACACAAGTTCCCCCATGTATATCATTTAAGTTTTGTAAATTGCTCAGTTGCTGTTTTTTCCTTTATATAACAGGTTGGAATAACAGTTGCTGCTCGCAAATATGATCTGGATAGTTCAACTCCATTCCAGTCTTCAGATATATTGAATCTTCAACCGGTTATCAAGCATTCGGTTCCCACGTGTACAGATGTGAGGAACCTTATGGAAGCAGGGAAAATCAGGATGGTTGAGGTATAGTTTTCTTATGTAGTTTTAATTTTTGGCTTATTGTCCTGGAAACTTGTACATAGGCGTCTTGACATTCCATTGTATATTTGTCATCTTGTTGAAATTTTTTCAATCTGCACATTTCAGGGAACACTCAATGAGGCTTACGCCCTGTTTTCTGAAGCTTTTTCACTGCTTCAGCAGGTATAGAAATAAGCTATTTAGCATGAAATACTGCTGAATTTGACATTTGACCGCTGACTTTACAGATAACGGGTCCCATGCACAAGGATGCTGCGAATTGTTGCCGGTAATGTTTTAACTTCTATATATGCTGCCATATCTCTTGTGTTTCCTTTCACAAGGAAAACACATGTATGAACTTGAACATTCTAATTGACAAGTTATCCTACATCCTTCATTTCCAGAATTCTACATAACTATATTCTTAAACTTTGCCTGTCTCATGCATTTGTTACATAAATAAAAAAGAACAAAACTATGATATTTAATCAGACAAGTGCTAATAAGTACTCCCTATGTTTGTAAAATGTTGTCACTGGCTAGTACAAATTTGTACTAGCTGGCAGCGACATTTAAAAATGGAGTGAGTAAAGATATTTGAATGTTGAGCATTTATTGCTGCTATGTACATACCTTATTCATATTGATGTCTATATGTTTTAAATTTGTTCTCTTTCTATTATAAGGTACCTTGCTATGGTTCTGTACCATGCTGGCGATACTGCTGGAGCAATTGTGCAGCAACATAGAGAACTTATCATAAATGAGCGATGCCTTGGCCTTGATCACCCTGACACAGCCCACAGGCATGTACCTTGTTTTATTTATGCTTCTTTTCCCTGTTTTTGTAAACAAAATTAAACACCTGTTTCAGCAGCATTTAAATGCTAGATGGTTGCCCTTGTCTAGGCCTAAACGCCATCTAGATAAAATTAAACGGTGTTTAAGCACTAGATGATGGTTGACTGCCCATCTACCATTTATCGTTTAGGAAACCATTGCTTATTTTAATTGGAATACTTTCCTTAAGCATAACTTGTGATCTGCTTACAGTTTTGCAGCCATTGCTGAATTTGATGATTTAAAGTGAATTCTTAGAACCAGTGTGGAGATCTTTAGTGAAGCTAACAACTTTAAATAATAATGATTATGTGTTCTGAAACAGAATGAGAAAATTTGAACATGAACGCAGCTGTATGGTTTTGTAGTTACTTCATTTATGTAAGAAATATAGTTGAACAGCTCATTAGTACTACAACATGTCTTTAGTGTTATGTTAGTTGATTAGTGCTAGATTATTCAGTCCCACTGTATGTTATAATATTTAAAATTGAGTATATGTTCTCTTTTTCTCTGTATAGGCAATACATTGTTCTCTTTTTTTAACCATATCTTTTGTTTTTTTTTTCAGTTATGGTAACATGGCTTTGTTCTATCATGGGCTCAATCAGACTGAACTCGCACTGCGCCACATGTCTCGCACAATGCTTTTACTAAGTTTGGCATCAGGTCCCAGTCACCCAGATGTTGCAGCCACACTCATAAATGTTGCAATGATGTACCAGGATGCCGGTAGTATGAATACTGCTCTTCGGTATCTTCAGGAAGCACTTATGAAAAATGAGCGTCTGCTTGGCCCGGCTCATATTCAAACAGCTGTATGCTATCATGCTCTTGCCATTGCATTTAATTGTATGGGCGCATACAAACTTTCAATTCAGGTTAGTTCTGTCTAACACTATTCAAAAACAATGATTGGTAAAACAATGTTTTAAAAGGTTGACATGGCATATTGTCCTTTGATGGCAGCATGAAAAGAGGACCTATGATATACTATTGAAGCAATTAGGGGAGGATGACTCGCGGACTAAAGACTCAGAAAATTGGTTGAATACATTTAAGCTTCGAGAACAACAGGTACTATTTCTGTAATTGTTGATTAGAAATTTAGTTGTAACTTGTCAGAAATATGAAAGAATATATGTCTTCATAAAAGGCTGCCTATCAGTTGTGATTATATGCTTGGTTGATCGGTATATTTGTTGGTTGAATTTCAGTTCGGTAAGAAATTTTCCTGTGGACTCATTTGCACTTGAGATTGCTGTGCCTTTGGCCCTTTCCTAACAAGCAGTTATTCTGTTCCATGTTTTCTATATATCCATAAGAGATGCCGAAAACTATCATGTCTTCTCTGCATAATTTCCTCCTGCATGCTCAATCATCTCTCAGCACTGATGGAATGTAAATCTTTTTCACTGCACAGGTTACTGCCCAGAAGCAAAAAGGCCAGGGAACTAATCCATCTGCTACTGCTATTGATTTCTTGAAGGTAATTTTTTCAGACATTCCTGTTACGCCTCTGAAAACTATTTTAATTGCATGTCAGAATGACAATGTGCCACAAAGAGTTCAGTGCTAGACATACTTTCTGATCTGGTTCATAGTTCTGTTTTTTGCTCGCATCATAAGTTTTTTCTATCACTTGAAATGACTGTCAATCCCAATAAATGTTGTAAATATTCATCTATATTTCTTGGTGACATCTGTTTCTTATACTTTGATTTAACAGGCGAATCCTGCATTTTTACAAGCAATGAAGGCTGCTGTGATCCAATCAGGGGATGGATCAGCAAATGTCAACAGATCACTAAACGCTGCTGTAGGTGGAGGTGTACCTCGTGTAAGAGGAATTGATGAGCGAGCTGCTAGAGCAACTGCGGAAGCTCGGAAGAAAGCTGCGGCAAGAGGTCTCAGCGTGCGTAATGGGCCTACTAACAACGCGTCTGAGCTAGATCACATTCTCAAACTTATCAACTCAGCTGCTTCAGCGTCTGCTACTGCTGCTGCTTCAAACGCACAAAAACCGGCATCTGAAGGTGGGGTGAGCAATGTATCTGCTTCGAATGGCATTACAGAGGAATCTAAGCATGGAGAAAATATTGGGCCATCTGCCAAGTCCAGCAGTAACGCTCCGGTAGGATTAGGGACTTCATTGGAGTCAAAGAACCAGAAGTCGAGGAAGACCTAGATTACTATGACTAGGAATTTTTTGTTTTGGGAGGGTCAACAATTTTGAGTTTCTAGGGTGATTGGGGGAACACTCTTCATAGTCAGTTCACACACGGTGGCAAGAGTGATTTTTTTAATGTCCGGGGTTTCTTAAGATGGGTTCAATAATCATTACTACAAGAAAAGACACAGTTGTCTTGTATCGATAGGCCACTGATGAGATAAGGGCTAATTCTTGCAACTAATAAACATGTGTAAGATTTACAATAATTTGTTAACAATTGTGTATTTGCATTTGGTTCTTTGGTGTTTTGGCACCATTTATTTTGAATAGAAAATCTATTTTACATAGAAGTCGATGGGCTAATGAGAATAATCCGAATAACCTTCAGACCATTGTTCATTCTGGTCGTTTTCTGTTGTATTGGAAGGCATGTCTTTCTAGCAAATAAAATGTTTTGCAGCGGGGCATCAGTGAGTTTATGTATTCCTTCTCGATTTGTTCATGCCAGGTCGTCAAAGTCCTGATTACATAGCTTCGCCCAGTGAGCGCGCACTGGGCTCACCGTTCGGGCGCAGGCATTGTCTCACAGTGAATCTGCTGTCTAACAACATGTGCACACAACTGTATAAATTAAGCCGGTACACTGTATAAATTAATTTTAGCCAACGACATGTGCACACAACTGCTGTCTAACGGTTTGTGTTTCACAGTGTCATGTCTCAATTTTCACCTTCGAACATGCATGGGTCAAAAAAGATTTACTGAAGACGTTTGTGGCTATTGATCTAGATACGAACGGTTATCTATGGAACAGCTATCTATGATCTCACGACGCACTACACAGCATTTGATTGATTGTCAAAGAGTTAACGTTAATTAAAAAGCTGTTACGCTTAATAGTCACGCTCGTTGTAATTAAAAATAGACGTTATGACATGGTAATTGTCATTACTACAAGAGGCACGTTCCTCTTATAAATACGTAACTTACTCAACAGAGAAGATATTTGTTTTTCAGAGAAAAAAACACACTTACTAGACGTAGGGTTGTTATCCTCCAGTAGTAAGCTCGAACCAGTCTAGACTACTCGTGTCAGTTCTCTTTGTGATTAGCTTCATAATACTCGCACACTCACTCTATTCACAATATCTGTCGATCTCCCGAACTCATATTTCGGACGTCGACAGGGGCACGTCGGAAAGAGGAGTGTGAGGTGAAGTTAGTCTAACTTTTATTCATGGCTTCTACAAGCAACCTTGTGCTCTCGACTGGCACCATGTTCCGTTTTAGAACATTAGTTTTCGTTGCCGATGAAAAAGGTTCTTTGGCCCATCGGCCAGAGTTCCTAAAAGCTTTCTCTCAAATCTTGTTCGAGATGCCCACTACGATTGAGATTCCGAGTGTTTCACTCGAGTCTCGATCATATATTGTTTCTTCAAAGGATCATCTGGTGCAGCTACCAACTCAATCCAAAGTGATTCTTAACCTTGTCAATGGCAAGTTTTTTGTGCTAGGGCTGGAATGTTATAACTCCAGTAACGACAGCGACAACGACTGCATCGACGATGACTTTGGCTCCGATGAGGATTATCTCTCAAGAATGGGGTATCTGAAGTGGAATCGCAACATTGAGTTGCGACAGATCAATGTGACTTGAAGGAATGATCCAGCAACTTCTACTGGGTCATCGAGTAATCTTCCCACCATTGATTTTAGTGTACATAGGACCAACTTATCGGGTCCTCCGGTAAAAAATCTACACACTGACTTTGAAGCTACTCGTCTCCAAACAATCCTAGAAGGCATGCAGCATTTGACAGCTGATGGTTCGCCCCTGATGCCATTGGTTCAGCAAGGATTGAAGATTGCGGGTCGCAGGCCAAAATCAGTCTAAGGCTTCACGCCGTGGCAATTCTCATGGAGGTATATCCTCCCGAAGAACACCCTCTTCTTCGGCTACGTCTCCCCGGCAGGGACATCATCTCTCTGTCGAAGATTTACAGCATAGCCTCAAAAGTCAATAAAGTCAAAGGGGTCAATCTGGTGAACACTCGCGCAGACATGATGTGCACAATAACATTGATGTCAATAGGCGTTATAGAGAGGCAACTGAAATTGCTCCTCATCGGGCTTGATCGAGTCGGAGATCATTTAAGGCTCTTGCTCTAAGTCTTCGTCAAGTTCGATGGTCTTAAAAAATTCATGTCAGGCCCGATCGAAAAGTACGACGGATCATCTAATCCTGAAGAATTCTTTCAAGTTTACTCCATGGTTATAGAAGCCGCTGTGAGAGATGATAGAGTAAAGGCTAATTATTTGCCTATTGCTCTATCAGGTCCAGCCCAATCGTGGTTGGTTAATCTTCTCGAGTCCACATTCCGGACTTGGAATCAGCTCTACGCGACCTTTATCGGGAATTTTCACGGGACCTTTGAAAGGCCCTCGACAGCGAAAACCCTTCGGACCATCAAACAAAAACCCGATTAGTCTTCGAGATTATGTGAAGAGGTTCAGTCAAACGAGGAATTCTATTCCTCATATTGAACATTTGAAAGTCATTATAGCTTTTAGAGAAGGAGTATCTGATGTGTATACCATAGAACAGCTAGCCATCGAGGAACCACGAACAGTAGACCACCTCTCGTCAATTACCGAAACTTGTATCAAGGCATCAGAAGCTCTAGCCTAGATTACGAGAGAAGCCAAGACTAAAAGCTCTCGCAAAAAGCTTGATGATCGAGAGCTCAACGTCACTAAAAAGGAAGGTAGTGAACGTCCTGAAAAAAAGAAGCGACCTTTCGACAGACCCGAAGATTCATAGAAGTAATGCCCGGTTCATCGGTACAGGTTCACTAACTTCACTGATTGCACTTATTACATTGATCAAAAGAAAAAGAATGTCCCAGAACCTCTGACAGCACCTCGACCTGAGGTTCCGGTCAGGGGCCATCGAAGGGTTGAGGAAGATGAAGAAGAATTCTTCGAAGTTAATATGATCTTCGATGAAAGTACTGTGGTTCCATTTAAAATTCAGTACAAGAAGTACGAGCGGGAGGTGCTCAATGCCATTTTTGTTAGCAAGAAGATGCGGTGGCATGAAGTCTCGATCACGTTCAGCCCTGAAGATCACTCGAAGACAGAGCTATCAACCAGGAACTTGCCGTTCGTCGTCAAGATATCCATCCACCGTCACAATGTTGCCAAGACTCTCGTTGATACAGGTGCGTTCTTGAACCTTCTTATGAAATGTACTTATAAGAAAATAGGTTTGCCATTAGCAGCATTGTAGCCTGTGGATGAAAGATTCCATAGAGTTATTCCAAGGGTTTCATCAAAGCCCTTGAAAAAGATTAATCTGACCGTTGCTTGTGGTTACGGAGACAACAAGCGCCGAGAAGTTCTCCCTACAAGCGCCGAGAAGTTCTCCCTTTTGAGGTGGCGGATTTTGATTCAATGTACAACTGTATCCTTAGGAGGCCATTACTCTTGAAGCTTACACCACGATGAAGATGCCAGGACGCCTAGGGGTCATCACGATCGTCTCTGATCTTAAAGAGGCAGTCAAGTGCGACATCAATTTTTTGACCCGTGCAAAGCAAGAAATCTTGGAAGCCAGTTTTTCCAAGCAAGCCCGAATAGAAGGTGGTGCGGTACTTGTGGTACCAAAACCCACTGTCAAAGTTTCAGAAGTATCAGTTCTCGATGTCTCGGCTCCTGAAAAAGAAATTGTGCTGCCACCAGCACCGAACAAGAATATTCTGCTGGATCCTAATGAGCCAGCGAAGCAAGTTGTCATTGGGGGTTTCTTATCCCCAAAATAGGAACTCGCGTTCATCACTTTCCTTCGGACAAACGCCGATGTCTTTGCATGGACACTTTCGGACATGCTCGGGATCCTGAGGGAGGTGATTGAGCACAAGTTGAGGATTGACCCGGCTCTCAAGCCGGTCAAGCAAAAAGAACAGAGGTACACTCCAGACAGGCACGACGCCATTCGCGAGGAAATCACTAGGCTATTACAAGCCGAATTCATTAGAACGGTAGATTATTCTACATGGCTAGCAAATCCTGTATTAGTAAAAAAGCCCGATGGTTCGTGGCGGATGTGTATTGACTATACGTCTTTAAATAAAGCATGTCTTAAAGATGAGTATCCTCTGCCTCGAATTGATTAGATCGTGGACTCAACGTCCACCAGCAAATTATTGAGTTTTTTTATGCTTATTTTGACTATCATCAAATCAATATGAAAGTTGAAGATGAGGACAAAACAACGTTCATCACTCCGTTCAAAGTTTATTGCTACGTGAAGATGCCTTCGGCCTCAAAAATGCCGTGGCTACATATCAAAAATGTGTTCATATCGTTTTTAAACACCAAATAAGGAGAAATGTCGAAGCATATATCAATGACATCATTGTGAAATCCAAACAGCGGAGGATCTGCTTAAGTACCTCACCGAGACCTTCGATAACCTTCAAAAGTTCTGGATGAAGTTAAACCCAAAAAAGTGTGTCTTCGAGGTATTTTCTAGCAAGCTGCTGAGATACATGGTCTCTGAGAGAGGGATCGATACAAACCCGAAGAAGGTGGAAGCTATTAAACAATTGCAACCACCCCGAATTCGGAAGAAAATCCAGAAGTTGGTTGGAATGATGGCTACCCTCAGCAGATTCATATCTCGATCGAGAGAAAAAGGTATGCCATTTTACAAGCTTTTACGCAAACAAGATGAATTCCAATGGGATAGTCAAGCAGAAGCAGCTTTCCAAGAACTAAAGCAATATCTCAATAACATGCCTACCCTAGTGCCACCAAAGCCTAAAATGGAGTTGTTGCTTTATGTAGCAGCTTCGGATTCGGTGGTTAGTACTGTTCTGACAGTAGATCGAATCAATGATCAGAGAAGTTCAATTCAGTCACCGGTATATTTCGTTAGTAAAATTTTGAAGGATGCTCAAACAAGGTACTCACAGGCTCAGAAGTTGCTGTATGCCGAATTAATTACGTCCTGAAAGCTGATACATTATTTTTTGGCACATCCATTCAAGGTAGTCTCTGATCGCCTACTCTTCCGCATTTTATACAGTAAAGATGCTACATGACGCATATCTCATTGGGCAGTAGAGTTGGGGTAGTTTCATATAGAGTTCTTACCTCGGAGAACCATCAAAAGTCAAGTTTTAGCTAATTTTATTGTTGAATGGACCCCTTTTGGTCCTGAAGATGAAGAGGCATTACCCGATCATTAGGTGATGTATTTTGATGGTTCATTTACCCTAAAAGGGACTGGGGCTGGTATTGTGTTGAAACCTCCTGAAGGGAAACCCTTGAAGTACGTCTTTCAGTTGAAATTTAAAGCCACCAATAATATTGCAGAATATGAAGGCTTAATTAATGGCCTGCGCATTGCTAGGTCCATGGGCATCAAGAGATTGCTGATTCGAGGCGATTCTCAATTGATGGCCCGAAAGATCCATAAGGAGTATGAATGCAAGGATGAGAAGATGTCTGCGTATTTAAAAGCTGTTCGAGCAATAGAAAGTTCTTTTGACGGATTTGAAATCCGATACATTCCTCAATTGGATAACTAAGATGCAGATCATCTCGCCTGGTTGGGCTCTTTCTGATCAGCAGTGCCCGATGATGTTATTACTGAAAAAATCTTACATTCATCTGTGTTGCTTACGGTGCCCACTGGGGCTCATAAAATATCTTTGTTTGATCTTGAAGAGCCCGAAGATTAGAGATAACCGATCAGAGTATTAATTGAAGGTGATCCAATTGCAGATGATAATTCGACAACTGAGCGCATTGCTTGAATTGCCAAGAATTACACTATTATTGATGGGGTATTATACAAAAAAGGCACAAATGGGATGCTGATGAGGTGTATCTCTTAAGATGAAGGCATGCGATTGCTTAATGATATACATAGAGGAGTTTGTGGCTATCATAATTCTGCCAGAACTTTGGTTGGAAAAGCCTTCCACCATAGGTTTTACTGGTCGACAGCAAATCAAGATGCCACTGATCTAGTACGCAAATGCAGTCACTCCTAATTTTTCCAGCATCAAACAACTAAACATGCTAGCTTTCTGCATACCATCCTTTTGTCTTGGTCATTTGCTGTTTGGGAAATCGATATCATCAGTACTTTGCCCAAGGGACAAAAGGGATATAAGCACATTATTATAGCTATCGATACCTTTACCAAGTGGATAAGAGCTGAGCCACTGGTAAACATTACTCAAGAAGTTGCAACCAAATTTTTGAAGAGAATTGTTGTGCGCTTTGGAGTTCCAAAGCAGATCATCACATATAATGAGACCCAGTTCAAAGAAAATAAGTTTCAGCGGAGCTGTGCTGACTTCAGGATACAGCACTCAGTCTCTTCGGTAGCTCACCCGCAAACCAATGGCCAAGTTGAAACAGCCAATGGTTTGATCATTCAAGGGATGAAGAAGCGAATGCGAGAAAAGCTAGAAGCCAAAAGAAGAAATTGGATCCAAGAACTGCCTGCAGTGTTGTGGTCTTTGCGCACAAACAAGAGTCGAGCAACCAGAGATACACCGTTTAATCTGGTATACGGGGTTGATGCAGTATTGCCCCCGGAAGTGCATTTGGGTTCCCATCGGGTGTTGCATTTTACAGAAGAAAGTCAAACTGAAGCAAGAGATTTAGATCTTACCTTATTAGAAGAGTAAAAAAGAAAGGCAGTGATAAATGTAGAGAAATATCAGGCTCTGCTACGCAAGCACTATAACAAAAAAGTTGTGCATCGTATTCTGAAGGTCGGGGATTTAGTCCTCAAAAAAAGATATAAACACTACATATAAGCACAAATTTTCTTCTCCTTGAGGAGGGCTTTACATCAGTCGATCAAGTATCTCATGGAACTTACGTACTGGCTCATATCAATGGCGGTTTGTTACCGAACACATTAAATGCGGACCAGTTACAAAAGTTCTATGTGTAATGTATATTTGGTGAAATTTTGAATAAAGAATAATCGTTCATTCTCAGAAAATTGTTTTTATTATATAAGAAAGCTTTAGCCATCCCGTATGGTTCAATAAAGTGCTCCTTTTTTCTCCATTCGAGCGTTTTATCTTGGCCGCCAGACGGTAACATAAGATATGACACTGATAGGCACTTGCGGCCACTTATCATTAATAATCTTTTCAGATCACCATTCGGACACTCTATCTTGGTCGCCGAACGGTTACACAAGATACGACCCTGATAGTCACTTGCGACCATCTTTAAGAGTGATTTTCTCGAAACAGCTATCTTATATAGCTACAAGTTTAATCACACCAACCCACCATGAGCACCACCTATCTACCTCTTAATATAGCGATTTTAGACACGGATGTCTTTCACAAGACTAAAGTCCTAAAATATCTATCGAGTGCGTATGATTTATTCTAAGTTTCTTTCTACACGCACATATATATTGCGTACAGAAAGCAAGGGGCTACATATATTATACTCATAAATGATTGTGTAATTTACAATCGATATACACTACATGCATCACATTAGTTTTTATCTGAAGAGTGGTCGGTATAGCTAAGATCATCTACAAATGACTTAGCAGCATCAACCACATTTTCTATAAGCTTGTGGCATTATTCCAATGAGAAACATTGAAATCCAAAATAAACCAAAGAAATATCCAGATCAGGATAATGACTTTTAGTGCATGCAAATATATATGATGGTCCAATGATCATATCTTCAGAAGCTGATGACTTCTGTAATTTATTGTTTTCAGCTTCAGTAGCTTCCAACTTGGACTTGACAGTCTCTAGTTCAGTGGTCACCTCTTGAAATTGCTTGCCCTTGTCGGTAATCTCTGACCTAGAAGAAACATCCAGATTAGGATAATGACTTTTAGTGCAGGCAAACATATATGATGGTACAGTGATCATATCTTCAGAAGTTGATAACTTCTGCAATTTATTGTTTTCAGCTTCAGCAACTTCTAACTTGGACTTGACAGTCTCTAGTTCAGTGGTCACCTTTTGAAATTGCTTGCCCTCGTCGGTAATCTCTGACCTAGTGCTTTCAGTTCTTTTGATATGTTCTGGATCAGTTTTGTCCTTTTCATCAGCTTCATTTGTCAATTCTGTATATATAAGTCAGATAAGATATAGTTCAAAGAACAAAACAGATTATGTTGCTCAAACATAGACACATACTCTTTGTCACTTCTTTCAAGCTAGAAAACTTCTCTTGCAATTTAGCACAATCTGCTGTCTGGAGTCTTGCTTTTTCTTCATCAGCATCAATTGAATATCCAGCAGCAGTGCAAGAGTTGATAACTTGTATCTGCAAGGCATCAGCTTGTTTCTGCAAAGTGTCTGATAAATTCATAACAGCTTCCCGAACAGATGAGAAGACTTTCTGATGATCATCTGAAGTTTCTTTTATGTCATCTGTCTTCGGGGAAGCAATGGCAGAAACAATCCTAAAAACTCTGAATAGCTTAACAATTTGTTAATTCAAAGTCAATAAGAAGTAAGTTTAGTTCAGAGCATACCTCGTGTGAACAATCTTATTCACTTTCAGTCGTTTGATGCTCCTCTTTAAGCCCTGTCGATGTTCTTGTTCCTGATCAAAAGGGTGAACTCCTTTATAAATAGAAGTGAAAACTTGTTTGAGTGGAACCAAATGCTCCTGAAGATAAAAATTTCTTACCTCTGATTCACGAGAATGTTTGATGGTATCAGAGTGCACTGGATGAGGAGAGGATTGAGCTATGGTATGTGCAGGGGCTGAACCACTAAATCTTGAAGTTGTCGCTTGAGGAGTGTTAGAGCCAGCTGGAGCAACTCCTTTGAGAGTAGCAGAAGAGTGAATTATAGAGGCACTTGCAGCCTGCATCTCTAAGGCCGTCACTGCTATATTCTCTTCGAGAGTTAAAGCTTGTTGCTCTGTGACCTGTCACAAGTTCAGCACCGGACAATTCTTCATATGACGAAAGTTTCACTGCCTCCCCAGATAGTTCAGGCAAAGTCTCAGCCTGACCTTGTTCAAAAATATTATCCCTGGCAGTCTCTTTATTGCTCTCATCATCGAAGACAATATCAACGTCATCTGATCAATGGAAAACCTTCCCTGTGATCAAAGATCAATGGTCAGAACAAGTAAACAACAGGCAATACAGTACAGTTGAGAATAATGGGTATCTCTGAAGGAGAATTTGTAGCAGAAAAAGGTGGAGGAAGGCCCTCTGGCATGGTGACTTTGTGATCACTCAAGATTTCTTTAAGACGGACCACTTTGTTCTGAAATCTCTGCAATGGTTCAATACACCAGAGTGTAAAGTAACTGAAAGGACTATTCAAGTTACTGAATATTACCTTTAGAAGAAGATATTGCTGTATCCTAAAGACCGGTATAACCAAAGGCTAATGGATGCCTTATCGCGAGTAGATTCAACCGTTTTTGCACAAATTCATCAACAATGATTTTTCCATTCAGACCCTTGCATTTGAGCTCCAAAATTTCTGCAAGGAGTGCCCTGATTCTGTTGGATTGATTTAGAGGAACATTTGCACTTGGGGCAATTTATGGCATTATATATTTCCTTTTTACTTCTGACTTGTTCAGAATCTCCATAAGGAAACACCTATGATCACTTCCCTTTCAGTCTCTTCTGAGTCATGGTGGTGGTCTTCCAATACTTCGTCTTGTCCTCTTCATTTTCAGAGACCATAGTACTGCAAGCTGGAGGAAGAGACATGAAAGAACTATCAGATTCTGAATGCCTGGGTGAAGACATAACCTAGAAGACGATCTGAGAGCGGCAGAGAGTGTCGCTCCAGTGGCGATGCTTGGATTGCAAAGAAGAAATGGAAAATGGCGCTGAGATAGTGAAAAAACTTTCTCTTGATGCCAGGCTTAATAAAGACACAACAGTATCAGTTATTGAAATTCGAATCGATAAAGCTTCTCAAGTAAGGAACCCTGATAGCCCAAACAGCTATCGGTCTGTGGGGAAGCGGCAAAATACCAGATGTACTTAACGCACGTAAGGGGCTAAATACCCAAACAGCTATTAATCCGAGAGAAAGCGGCAAAATACCCGATGTGTTTAACGCACGTAAGGGGCTCAATGCTCGAACAGCTATCGATCTGAGGTGAAGCAGCAAAATGTCTGACGTGCTTAACGCACGCAAGGGACTCAATGCCCGAACACCCGAAGTGCTCAATACACTACAAAAGAGACCCACGGCATCCTCTTTTCCATGCTCGATGAGCTCAACACTCACAAGGGGCTCGGTTACCACGTGCCGCAAACACCTGACGTGCTCAAACGTGTTAAATAGGTTCAGTCATTTGTGCATCTTTGTACCTAAAGTGCTTAACGCGCTTGAAGAGTTCAAATATCAATACTTGAACGTCCGAAGAGACTAATTCTGAGTATGAACAGTTCGGCCAATCATAGTTGCAGTAATGCGTTAAAAAAAAGTAAGCTCAAACAAGTGCACATTCAGAATTCTTAGAAATGATTAATAAGATATATCAAATACTTCAGCATTACACATTTTTGAATGAAGGAAGGTTCATAAAAGATAATACAAGACTTTTTCACTACCACAACTACATTATTGTTTCAAGAACTCCAGTTAAGGGGGAAAAAATTTAAACCTAAGAAGAGCTATCATCTCCTTGGTTCTTCGACGAAGACCCCTTTTGAGCACCAAGAGAGGAAGACGATTTCGAGAGACTAGAATTCTCTTGGCTGACCGCTTCTTCTTGTTCTCCTCTCCCTGAGGAAGACATCAAGGAATGATGTCCTGAGTGAGGAAGAATCAAAGAAGGAGCTTCAGCGCCCTCGTTCTCTCCATCATAATTCTTTTCTTCAGAGTCACTCAAGACTACCACCTCATCAGGGCCTGGCACCCTCCAGAAACTTTTATTCAACTCGACATGAAGACGTCGAGCAAACTCAACATCTTCAGAAGTGTCTGGATTAGCTCTTAGATTCACAACATTTGAGTCGTCTTCCTCCATCAATTCAGAAAACCCACCAGGAGAGATCCCATAGATCTCAATGGTGGGTAACCTGGGAGAAGAAATACGATCCGCCGAATCCCTTTGCACAATAGGGGCTGGAGGCTCCTGCACCCCTGCGGAAGAAGAATTCTCTCCAACACTCGTCAACGAAGATCGGATCCTCTTAGCGGAACACTTCTTGCCCATAGTAACGCCTGGGCAGTTATTGCGCAAGAATTTGAAAGGGGGTTAGAGAGAGTAAGTGTTTTGAAGAAGAAATCTATCCCATCCTCTTTATTTATGGGTAGAGAACGATCTTACGAGATCCTAAAAGGCGCCTAGTCTTTGCTCCCTGACAGTGAGAAAGCTCCCTGACAGTGAGAAAGAGCAGCTTTCGAACCGGTTAGAGACAGAAATCGAGGCGTCAGAAATAAAGACAAAAATTAAAGCCAACTGTCGAGTCTTATCATTTGAACACCTCTCCAAATTTGCAGCAGCAATGACAAAGAGGAGGTATAATTCGATCATGACGATCAAGTTACCGAAGACCGAAGCCTCTTAGAGGCGTATTCAGAGGCATATATCGATACCTCAATTTCCACCTCTCCAACAAGCATAGACCAAAACTAAGATTTACCGAAGACGCTCGTGAACCTTGGCCAGATACAAATGGTCATCTGTAAAACGATTACCCACGACGCACAACGTGACATTTGAAGCACGATTAATTGTTAAAGAGTTAACATCAATTAAAAAACCGTTACACTTAATAGCCACGCTCGTTATAATTAGAAATAAATGTTATCAGTATTATGACGTGATAATTATCATTACCACAGAAAACACATCCCTCTTATAAATAGATAACCTGCTCAACAGAACAAAACATCTGTTTTTCAAAGCAAGAGAACACACTCGCTAAACGTAGAGTTGTTATTCTCTGAAAAGCTCAAACTAGTCTAAATCACTCGTGTCAGTCCTCTTCATGATTAGCTTAATAATACTCACACTCAACCCTATTCACAATATCTGCCAATCTACCGAACTCGTATTTCGGACGTCGACGCACAGTTTCATATACCATGGAAACAGACAACCAGGAACGCACAGTTTCATATACCATGGAAAGAGACAACCAGGAACTATAACGCATTCCATGCGTTTGGCAAATGAAAGATTTATTGAGTGATATGTCCACATCTCAAGCATTGCGTTAAACAAGTGGCCACCGATTTGCAAAGGAACTAAGTGCGGCAGCAAAAACAGAAACAAAGCCGCACATCAGCTTTAAAATTCACCAAGCTGATGGTTTGCAGATTTGTGCTACAAGTACACAGCTTAAAATCAAAGAGCAGGCTTTTTCTCAGTTGTGTAGGGATAGTACTCTTTTCCGTTGTCCACTCTGGTTGTATTGCCACCAATGTCCAGCATGGCAGACGTGAAAGCCAGGCAAGAGCCTGCAATGAGTGCTGACTGAATGCTCTTTCCTGCCATGACATTCACAGAATAAAACAACATCAAACTTGCCAGCCAACATATCAAAACAGAATATTTGCTTGCAGTATTGTGGAACAAGTATTGTAGACAATGGACAATATTTTGCACCTCACCTCGACAAGTAACAAAGTAACATCTTTCAGCAAATACTATTAACCAGTTACAAAGTAGTACTGCACCAAGGGCACTGGATTTGCCCAGCAACTTATCAGCCTATGCAACATCGTACATTCAAATTTCTCATTTAAAAGGGAGTCAGGTCGTTGACATGTGCTAATGCCAGTATATTCATTGATAGAGTAAAAATCCAAACAGGAAGATCAAAGTATTATCATAACAGTTCTACCACTTTGACATCCACAATATTCATCTATAAACAATACTGCTCATAGGATGCATGAAATTCTGTGCAGCAGATGTTGAACCCGCATCCACCGCTGTCTTACCCTGCAACCCTAAATCCTAGACACTTGCCCCTTTAGTTTCTAGTCAAACCAAACTAGTGTCACAAGCTGAATGCCCCAAAACATTGTATGTTCCAATTTAACACAACCATAAACTGCTTTATACACACAGATTATTGCTGTTACCAATTATACTTTCCATTGTGAAGTATGCGGGGTGAGATGAACACGCTAATTTCTCATGATCCCATGATGGTCCATATATGTTAGTCTATGTAACCCGATTTTAGCAATCACAAAGCAATACTAGTCAAAAGAGGGGAGGATTGAAGAATATTTTTTGCCTTAGGTTTGCATACTGTTACAAAAGAAACTTATTTAGTTCAGCTTAGAAGGTTTTAGGACACAATTAAGATCAGTGAGATCAAAACATGATAGGGAACCTATCATGTAAAAGAAAAAAAGTATTATTATTATGTGAAACATATGTTTGACCCGTATCTGTCCACACAATAACTCCTACTGTGTAGTCACCAGAAGTCAATCGATATTGGAGCACAAACTATGCCATCACCCAATATTAGGATGAACCAATCCAAAGTGCTCCAGCATGAATATAACAAACAACTAATTTCTCATCATTAAGAAAATAAATCCGATGCTTTTGGTAGTTCATGCAATTTAATTAACATCTTATTGATGTATGAAAGCCACTGATCTAATCAAGCATATCAACCAACTAGCTTCATTTGTTATGGATTGATGTAAATGTACATGGAACTATTCTAAAAGTATGTACACTGCTAGTGAAGATCGACTAACTAAACCCAATAATCAGTCAGACCTAGGCTGGGTAAGTCATAACCTTATGTTCAATGTAAAAAATAAACACTAAGACAACCCCAAATCCGGTTAATCCTGACACGCCGAGATAAGAGATACCAAAACTAAGATAGCAGAAGTAGCACAAGCATAAATATGAATTGACCAGTCGGAAAAACCAGAACCTATAGACACAAGAAACGTCTAGCGTTTCTAACCTCTGTAGCCGCAGACTGTGGCTCCAGCGACGAAGGCGCCGACGGCTCCGTTGACGAAATCGCGCTTCTTGCGCTGGCTCTGCACGAGCTGCTCGACGCCGATGTAGAGGCCCCCGATGGCGGCGAAGGTGGCCCCGTAGTTTCCACACATCTTGATCGTCCGGATGAGGCCCGGGAGCGCGACGTGGCGCTCGACCCGCGGCACGTCGTACCAGGTGGCGACGACGGTGCCCCAGATGGTCCCCGCGGCGAGCCCCGTCACCGCGCCCTTCACCGTCTTGGTCATCGGCGAGTCCTCCTCCATGGCTCGCTCCTGCGCTTCCTGCTGGACAAGCGGAGCCGCGCGTGTCAGCCCGAGTCCGCGAGCCCAACCCTAGGCGGTACGAGACGAGATCGGGATCTAGCGTGAGCGTGCACCCAATTCGGTTGGAGACGGGGAGCGCAGGGTTTGGACGCGGAAACTGGAGGGCACGGCGGCTTACCTGCGGAGGCTGTGCCGGCAGCGGCCGCGCGCCGAGGTGGAGTGCTGGGAATTGAGGGAGGACGGCAAAAGGTTTCACGGAGGAATGGGGGAATCGCGGCGTGGTCGTGCGATCCGACTGTGGCGGAGCCGCGGAGTGAGCGAGCCGGGGTGACGTGCGTGCCGAGGCGGAGCGCTGCGTGGGCCGTTTCGGGCATGGCAGAAGGATACGTGGGCTTTCACAGCGGAGCTACCTAGAATTCCAGCCCAGACGCTCGTCGAGGACGAAGGTCCTGATTTAGGAGTAGGTCACGAAGTTTTATCCAGGACCGAGAAACTATCAAAAAGACATGAATTTTTAACAAAGGCGTGCGTGCGGGGAACAAACTTTCTCCGTGCTGTGTTTGCGTGGATGTTACCTGTGGAGCCACGATTTTGCCGCCCAGCTCTCGTCGCTTTCGGGATCCTGGGACGTGTGAACGCTGGGACTGGACGCTGCAGCCGTTCCATGATATCAAACGCCCGAAACGTGCGTCGAACGAGTCGCCGGCAAAGCGTGGAAGGGGCTGGCCATGAACAAGCGCGGCGACGCCCTTTGTCAGCCGTTCATCACCCGTGCTCACATCGAACGCCTGATGATTTTGACCTCGGAACCAGCAGGCGGGCCGACACCGCGCCACGAGGCTACCAGCGAGCGATGATGCCGCGCGCTCGTGGGCTCAGAGGCTCCATGCATGTGCCACTGCGACCCCGCGGCAGCAGGCAGGCAGGCAGGCAGGCGAGGCGCGGCGGGGTCCGGTGACGGGTCGCAACGTGGCGCAGCTTTAGACGAAAAGCCATCACTCTGCCGACCTTGTCCCGTGCCGGAAGGGCAGGAGAGCCGCGGACGAGCGGGGCGGGTGCTGAGAACCTGTGACGAGGTGGTCCGAGCCAAGGAATCCACAATCTGAAGCGATCCCGGCCGTGGTGGTGGGATACCATGACTTCCTTGCCTTTGTTTCTTTTCTGCTGTTTATGTCTATCTTCTCAACCAATCCAAACACAGATGGCTGGTCGTAGACTGATGGAAACAGTTTTGCAGCACGTTGGTGGTGGCGACATCCGAAGCCACTCTGAAGTCGAGCGGAATTTTTTTAATACAAGTAGAAAGGGTTTTGTAATGAATAAAGAGTAACTTCAGACTATGAAATGCGCCACGATCCTTCAACCACCAGGACCGCCAAGCTGCATCTCACCAGCGCTTCAGATTATTGGGATGAGTTTCTCAAAATGTTATATACTTCATAATTGGTCTAAACTTTGTAGCTTCCTGAATCCAAATCTGAGATAATTGATGTTCCAAAAAGGAATTTTCAACTGTAACATTTTTGCAAGTTGATTGCTTCTCTGCTAGCAGTGTATGTAGATACTAGATAGCAATTTGAAAGCTATGTGTGGCCCTATTAGAGATAAATTCAGGCATACAAATCTTGTCCAAATAAGATATTAACAGATCAGTAATCTGTTCTATTCGAACAAGCGATATCCATTTTCATTTCACCATCGCTGAAGAACTGAAGAAGAATAGATAGGAAATTCAAAAGAAAAAGACGCCCCAGACGAAGCAAAATTGAAGGAATTTCTGCTACTGTCCCAAGCTTTTGTAAGAAAAAACCTCTGCTACAAGCAGAATTACATAGTAGGTGTAGCATTAGTTCATACCACTATCCATCAAACAAAAATCTGAGGCGTGCAATCAGTGCATGCATGTTTGCAATTTTTTGCAGCACTGAGGAGGTATTATAAACCAGGCTATAACAAAGATTTGAAGGCTAGTACCTGATACTGAAAATTGTAAGGATGTTTCAGAAGTTCACTTGCATTCCAGTCCTGCCTCCGCAGCTCGCCGGGGCTTGTTTTTCCTCCGGCTTCCGTTCTGCCTGAATCCATTAGTCACTGTTGATTCCTCGCTGCTTGATGGAACACTAGAATTACTTTCTTCTACTCCAATCGTAGAGCCCTCCTTCAGCGGCCTGCCTCTTTTGTTACCGACAGCTGCGGCGCCGTTCTTCAGATTCACATCGTCAAGTTGTTCTTCATCAGCATCGACCTTCTCCACAAAGTTTGCAATGTCTGTTTGATCGATCTTTTCAGCAAAACGCTTTTGGGGCCTTCCCCTCTTCCTCCTTGCAGGCACAACTTCTTCGCCGCTGCTTCCTTTGTCTTCATGGCTCCTGACAAGGGCCAGCTTCTTTCCTCTGCCTCGCCCTCTTCCCATTGATTCAGTTCAGCAGTGCAAGGATTGATTAAAGATCTCTGTTGACTGTTGGAGATTTATCTGATTGCTTATTGGAATTGAAGTGTCTCAAAGAGATGACTGGTACTTCGATAATCCAAACAGAAAGATATGCTAGCAATCTGCAGAAATAGTATCATGAGCCCGATTTGAAATCTAATCTGTTCAGGGGCAAAAATCTTATTGGAGTATAGATGTAAGAAAGAATGAACTAATTTATCCATTAAAAGAAGAAAAAGAACAGAAAATGGACCGCGAGGTTTATTGAGATCCATGGTAATCAAGAGTAGATAGATTCAAATCAAACAGCATGCATGTATCCAAACGGATGTATTGAACAGCAAACAACATGCATCTAATCAAGACAAATTGAAAAGGAAAGAAGCAACTTTTCAACATTTGATAGACTATAAACAGAAGCAAGGACTGATTCAACAGCGACCTCAGCTCCTTGGATTAACGGAAAGATGAAAATAAGAATCTAACCTGCCATAAAGCTTGCTTCCACTCCAAGCAGCATCATGCATCCCATTTTTTTTAGTTTGTTGGCTACTGGTTGGCTAAAAGATGGGAGTTTGCTGATGCTAGAGGGAAAAGAATGCGGAGTACCCAATGGATCGGTGGTAATCTTGGGCTTGCGATGACGGAGGTATCATAGATCGGGACTCGGGAGGTTGCAACAGAGATTGAGATGTGGCGTGGAGTATGCCAGTAAGGGACGCAGGAGGGTTTCTCTCAATGAAAAGCTGAGTTCTGGATGGCTGAGCTCCAAGAGCTGCTGGGGCAGCAGCAGCTCCGGCTGGGTCTGAGAGAAAGGTGTGAGAGATTCGGTTCCTTCTTTCAGGACCTTTTAAATTGTTGAGGAGTCATTAGCTCTTTGTTTATGCTTTTATTTACAGTCTACTACCAACCAGTTGAAAAATGTGTGTGTGTGTGTGTGTGGAGTCATTAGCTCTTTGTTTATGCTTTTATTTACAGTCTACTACCAACCAGTTGAAAAATGTGCGTGTGTGTGAGAGAGAGAGAAAGAGGCTCTTAGCACATTTCTTCTTGATTAAAAAAGGTTGAGCAAGAAGGATCTAGGAAGCTGTTAAACTTTCTGTCTCAATAAAAATTTATTTTTAATTTTTGTTGAGTACAACTTTAATCGATGATTTTGATATATTTAATTAAATTTAATAATATAAATTATATATATTATAAAAATATTTTTTGATGAATATAAAATACAGGTACTTAGATTTTCAATTTAACCAAATTATAAAAATCATTAGTCAATATGTAAATAAAAAAAGCTAGAAATAAACTTCTAGGCTATCAATCCCTGACAGTCTGACATACATCCTAGGCCATTGCTTCGTTCCAAGAGATGATGCCAGCCACAGTTATCTGAATATGCTACGGGTGAACCATGCTCCTGTAACTTTTGTGTTTCATCTGAACTTTCTGATTTCAACATTCAAACAGTAAATTTGTAGATGGTCTTAACAACTGTAAGAAAATTTTGGCTGTGCATCATGCATTTCAACAGCTCAGACGATGTTATGCTTTCAGATCAATATTTTTATTTATATGTAAACTGTACCTCCTACCGGGAAGCCATCACTTGTACTGTTCTATTTTACCATACCATGCTACAAGGTTTAGCCGTAACTGAGGACCCAACAGTTTAAGAGGGCATTTCCACTTGCCACACAGCAATTAGACAAAAGCAAAGCCTGCTTCAGCTGTTGTGGCAGGTGGCTGTATTCTGTACTAAATCTGACCCTACTGTTGTTTTTTTCACGTCCATTTATTTGAATCTGAATTCATCCACTTTATTCCTAATTCGCCCACTGTGATATACATATTCAAACCATTTTTTTTATAACTGATTATGATTCAACTATCCTATATATACGGTAGTACTATAACGATATGCTGCTCTTTTACGTCAGGTCCTCACTGAATTAGGCCGTTGCTCCTAACGCTTGCCCGTGATCTGTTGCTCTGCACAACATGCGGGGTCGCACAGCTGTTAGTTGACCAAACCAAATTTATGGACGTTTGTACATTCTGCACTGATTCGGTACTCCTATACGACTGAAGCTGAAGTAACATACAGTACACTGAATTTGGTGTCTGCATCTACTATTCGTCCAGAGAATTCACTCCAGACGTATGGAGTCTGGAATAATGTTTGTTAGCCTCACCAGTTGGACAAGTTGTGAACCATACTCTCATTCTTTAATTAATATTGTCATTGATTTTTAAATTTAACTTTGATCATTTAATTTATTAAAAAAATTTAATAAATTTAATAAATTTTGATATAATTTGATTTATCATTAGAGTTATTTAAATCACAACTTAAAATTTTACATATTTAAATAAATTTTTTAATAAAATAAATAATCAAAATTAAATTTAAAATTCAATGATGACATTAATTAAAAAAAATATATACTTAGAAACCATCACGAACAGGACATACGGAACAAATAAAAGCCTGCGCGTCACTAACGCCACTGTCTGCGTGTCTGCATGCGCGTTTCACCAGCAGTCGTATCGATCGATCCACTGGGAATAGATTACGGTGACGCTGAGCTGCAGATTTTGCAAATAAGATTTGGACCACATCTTTAAGGGCACTGCATCGTCGCACATCTTGCCGACACAACGACCGCGGAGAAATGATCGAGGCACGGACCGATTTATCGGGAGGATTACATCGACGCAGAAGCTGGGTTTGAGCGAGACGGATCCGAGCTTGGACAGCCTCGTGGTCAATTCAGCTCTGTCCTTTTCCCTTCAGATGTGTCTTCAAGTCCTGATGATGGAAGGATGGCATGCTCAAGAACAGCAGGATGACATTAACCTTGCAAGATTCCCGGAATCCGGTTGTCATCATGAATGCTCAAATAGCTGGGGAAGAAATCCCTGGAAACCATTTTTAGCTCAATTTATCGTTGTCCGTCCGAGATTATTCCAGAAAGAAAAATAAACGTGTTCTCTCTCTGTCACTTATTCACCATCAGTCATGAAGGCCACTTCTCATCAGTTTAGTAAACTTGAAAAATTACGAAACGAAAATATCAATAATCTGTAATAATGTAATGAACGGTTTTGGATTTCAGACTAACCTGAATGCTGAAGGTAGCATCAGAACGAAAAAGCTGGACATTTAAGGATTGCGAACGCTCACAGGTAGAACCGTGAGATTTGCATATTCATGGCTGTCAATATGGAATCATGGAAGGGGCATTGTTTTCTGTAAGCTTGAATTTCAAAGTCAAATACATCAGCGTCAATAAAAAATAGATTACATTAGATTACAGCAGACAGTGTACATCGTTCCAGAAACATTAGACAGTACGCATGTGCAAGATGAAATGCACAGCACGAATGCATTATTCAAATACCACGTTATGCTCATCACTGCAATCTTTTCTAACTTGCACGCAGCCGCAATTAATGTTATTTGGGCAAGGCATTTATAAAATTAACAATAAGATCTACCATCTGGGCATCAAAAGCTGGGCCCTCCATTTCCAAGGGGGTAGCGCCTTCAATCAAGTGTGTATCAACCCGTCCAGCCGCAGACTTGAGCTTGTTTTGCAGCTGTTTCACGCTTGTGAATCCGTCTTTGGTTCCCATGACGAATAGCTTTGGTTTCTCGGACTTGAGTATAGCATCATGATGTCTCCCAAACAGGACTGAGGCCATTAGACCAAATGGGTACCCGATGCTAACATATCCAATCACCTGATCAACTTTATCAACTGCTGACCCTGCAATGGGTGCGCCTGCATAAGGAAGTTACAGTTAGATAAATGCCTTAACACAATACAATATCTTCATCAATCATCAGCGCTTGAATGAACCTAGTATGCAAAATTATGTCGTGGCCATCACTCTAAACAAGGTAGACTACTTCATTGATCTTCATCCAGTAATTTGGTCACAATTGGAATGCATCAATGGCTGAAGAAAAGTTGATGCATAATCATGTCATCGTAATCCTTCCACACAAGATAAACTATTTCATTCATCTTCATCCAGTAATTTAGCAGCTGTTGCCGGGCACGTCACTAATAAAGTTTTAATTGGAGTTGTAGCCTATACTGGGTACAAGTTGCGACTGTTGATGTAAGGTAGGAGTAGCTTAGCAAGAGGCTCAGTTAACCAAATTACTCACATGTCACAGGTCAATTCACTTTACATTAATGGAGGATTTTCTGAAAGATAGTGCGAGTAACCTAACAAGAAAGCCTTAAAAGTTTCGTATTTGAATAAAATGGGGCCAGTTCATATGAGCTGTAAATTGCTTTTCGTATTTGAATAAAATGAGGCCAGTTGTTCCTTTTGCTAAAACAAAAGAATAAAATGGGGCATGGGATTGATTGTTGTTTTGGAAAGGAAATGCGAAGTCCCAAAATGGAAAAGGGATTACTGCTAGCTGCTGCTGCGGTGCTGCACATTTAAATTTGATGTATGACCCATGACGGCAGCTCAAACGAGCACCAAGCAATTGTCATTAGCACATTTCATTTGATCAAATGCAGTTTCAAAATTTATAACCGATCAATTTGATTGATTATGATTAGCACAGCCATCTCGCATCGTGGTACGCAAACTGATCAAGTACGAGTTGAGGGAAAAATTCGCTGTGGTGCATCAGCGAACCTACCAGCGGAGGATCCGACAAGGAGGATACCGCGCGGCTTGATGTTCTCGGCGACCCAGCGGCAGACGGCAACGACGTCCACGACCTCGGCGAAGCCCGTAAGCGAAGCCCTCCCCGTGGATCACCCCGCGCCGCGCATGTCGAAGGTGACGGCGGTGTATCCCCGCCGCGCGACGCCCTCCGCGATGCCCTGCAGCAGGCCCTGCACGCCACCGAAGATGCTGTAGGGGTGCACCAGCACCACCGCCACGTCCTCCGCCACCACCTTGTCCGCCGGCGGGGGCTTGAATCGCCGCACGCTCAGCTTGACGCCGTCCCCGGTTTCCACCGTCGTCCACTCCATCTCGCTGAAGCAGTCCACCTCGGCTTCCTGACTCGATTTGATCTGTCTGCTCCGCTGCTCGTTGCATAAAAAATTGGGATCTGTATCTACTTTCGAATAAGAGATTTCAAAGGACTTTTAAAAGTAAGGAGAGGTTTAAACGATTTATTGGAAAAAGTTTTTTACATTTTTTATTTATAATTTGATTTAGAAAAGGTTAATGAAGAGTTTTTAGATGCTCTGCCTGTGGGGTAGGTCCGTAGGTGCCAGTAGTTAACGGTGCATGGACCATGGGCCAATGATTTCAGCGTGCTAAATGTCCAATGGGCTTTTTGTGGATGAGTGTGTTCAATCAGTTCGGTGAAAGAATCCAATGAGGTCTTATACCGGGTGCGCTGTGCCTGGCCTTATATGGGCTTTTGTTTTGTGGCCTAGGATGATTTGTCCATGGGCCCAAAGATACTGGGGGCTCGGGGGATTCGTCTTTGATTTGCAGACACTACTTTCTTTTTTTTTTTGGGAATATTTGCAGACATTACTCTTGGAATGCATTTCCCATATATAGCGAGGTGTAGATGACTAGAGATTGGCGTAGCTGGTAAACGAGTGGATGAGTGGAAGGGAGGTCGTTACATGTCGCAATGTCATTGATTTTTTAATCTATTTGACTCGCCATATTGTATATATTTAATGCAATAATATGAGATCTAGCGGCCACTTCGTGTGTCAGCGGACATTTTAACGAAGATTACTCTCAGCGGACATTCTGAGGATGTCGCGAATAAAGAGTCAGACATAATTTCAATTGGCTCCATCTAAATTGGCACCGCAGCTGCAGACCAGGTTGCTAAAACGTGAGTGTGAGTAGTATACTCAGGGCAACAACCGTGTGTTATTTGCAAACAAGTCCTTCAGCTAATAGACAGCCTTCCCGTCGCCTCGTGCTCCCAGAAGCTGACGACGGGCAAACTCGCATTGTACGCCTCGTCGTCTCCGGTCGACGAAGAGTGGATCCCGCACGGGGCTTCGGCGCGCGAAATCAGTTCTTGCACGCGAAGGATTTTGCAACGCCAAATCGCCTTCCTACGTCCGAACCCAAACTCCCATCGGAAGGGCAGCAGGCAGCAGGCAGGCGAGGCGGCTAGGAAGGGCGGCGGCGACGCTGCTGCGGGCGGAGAGCGCCGTGGCTTCACTGCAGTTGGAGGGCGCAGCGGCTCCGCGGCATCTGGCAGAGGGCACAGCGGAAGAAGAGCCTGCGCAGTGGTCGACGGAAGTCACGGCAACGGGAGGTGCCTTCCTCGACGGTCCTTCCAGGCCTGAACTTGTTCTTTCGATTCCTCATGTGTTCTGATAGTTCTTGAACTGGTTATTTCTCTCAATTAGATTACAGAACGACTCTAGTCATGGTTGCAGGCAAGGCTTGAAACTTTTGCCGCATTCTGATTATTTGGCCTTAGAAAAAAAAAACATTTTGTTTCTACTAGATTAGATTTCAGTCTGAATGTTGTCACGATTGCAGAAAAGATGGCAACTTTTGCCGCATTCTGATTATTTGGGCTTTTGGCTGCTCGGACAATTATTTGGATCTATTACGATACCTGTAATTACCAACTGATAGTAATTGGTGCACACTGAACCAGAAACATGCTCCTGTCATACTGTGAATTTGGAGCTGTTGTTTGAACAAAAACTGTTTTGTTTCTGTTTGAGCAGAAATTGTAATACCTCATGTAAAGTCAGTGCCTCATTTGTTATTTCCAAACTGTAATTTAGTTGTCCATGAGATATTTAGTATTCTTATTTAGATGGTGGTTCTTGATTGATTTAGTTAAACCAAGAGTCTTACAAATTCACGGTTTTCTTCTAGGTTTGTATGTGCAGGCAGGTGGTCTTACAAATTTTGGAAAAGCCAAGCAAAGGAGTCAATCTAGAAAGGTGTGAAGCGGTGTCCATGGGTGCTACAATTTCACATCTGCTGTTTTGTCTTACAATTTCATATGTTTAAAAATTATTCTGTTTAGCACTATGTAATTGTCTTACAAGTATGTTAGTTGAATATTTTTATGAAATAGCAACACAGTGACATAAAAAATAGTACTACCTCCATTCAAAAATGTAAGCATTTCTAGCTTTGATCAAAATAAAACTTCTTCAACTTTGACTAATAATATTTAGAAAATTAAAAATAATTTAATATTAAAAGTTACATAATATAAAAGTTTATTTTATGATAAATTTAGTAATATAATTTGTATGCAATAAAACTTTATAAATTTTTTATTATTAATGGTTAAAATTGAAGATGATTGACTTTAAGCAAAGTTAGAAATGCTTATCTTTTGAGATAGAGGAGTATGCAATAATGATCTTAGTCACATGTAAAGCATTAAAGCACATAAAGACAAGAAAACAGATATTTATTGTATGATCTGCCTTTTTAACTGTCTATTTGTTAAATTTAAACTCGTTACATATGACCCAGTCTATGTGTATGTACATGCCCTCGGTGACAAACAGCTACCGTGGCTCACAGCTGTGTCTGTGTGGCAAGCAGTCGCAGCAGGGTACTACGGAGCACTAATCTGCTGTTCAGTTGGGTCATGTTGTCTGTAGAGCTGAATAGTCGAGCCTATAGTTAACCTTCAACAGTTACTCGAAATGGGATCTTAATCACAAAAAAGACACCGAGACATGACAAAGTTAATACGCACGTCCCTTCTGGGCCGTCTCTTTGTTATCTCGTGTTGGACTTGTTCTTGACTTGTCAACGTCTGTCCACTTTCATCCACAAACTTTTTTAAAAAAAATTCCACGCACGTCCATTGCGTTTTTACCTCTGTTTGCACCCAGCAGATACTTTTTCTTCTTGCTCGCCGGAAGATTCCAAGGCAAGAGCAACAAAAGTTAGGCTCGAACGGAAAGCAATTGGCACCACGCAACAAAGAACTGTGCGCCGCCCACATCCCAAGTCCCAACACACCAACAGCAGGAAACCCCGGAACTCGGATACGTCACAAGCACACACGGATGAGGGCACGCACCCAGGCACAAAAGTGATCTGGATCCAGCGATAGCTTATCACTTTTGGCGCCACCCACGCGCCGACGCGCGCGGTCGCCTATCTTCTCCCCGGCTTCGTTCAGCTGCCGGTCCGGGAAAGAGTAGACTACTACTCGTAGTAGGAAGGCTTTCCCGCCGGTCTAGTCTAGCGCGCGCGACGACAACATTAGCAAGCTGGACTGCAACACGAGCTACCACTAGCTACTCCGACCTGAGCTCTCACCGTGTGTGCACGCACGCAGGCATGCAGGCGCGACACGGCTCGCCGCTGCCTGTATTTTGTGCAAGATTCCCTGCACGATGGTGCCACGCCATTGACCTCGAGTTGGTGGTGATTGATTTGTCATTGGGCTCTATAGCCTTCTGCTGCCGGCCGGCTCTGCGCCGTCCTTGTCACCGACAAGTAGCTAGCGCTCGGTCCGGTGTGCGTGCGCTGTGGCGCAGAGCGCACGCAAGCGGCGGGCTAGCTTCCAGGAGGAGTACTACTAGTAACCAGGCCACGATGAGCTGTGCGTTACGTGCCGTGAATCCGCAGAGCGCGACGTTTCTTAGCCTCTGATTGTTTCAGCTCCTTTCACTTAAAAAGCTGAAATAAGGTTTTTAAAAGCTAATTTTTAAAAAACTAAAAAGTTAATTTTTACAGAAATAAACTAAAAACTAAAAAGTTCACTGAGAACTGTTTTTTTAATTTTTAATATAAAAAAAACTAAATATATATTAAAAAATCAATATTTAAATTTCACCGATCAACTTTTTTAAAAACTAAAAAGCTACGGCTCAAAAAAAAAAACTTTAATCTGTCAGCACCGTTTAAGAATGCAGCGGTCGACCGTGAATGCTTCCAAAGTTCGCTGACATATATGGTGCTGCTTTTGATAGCCGCCATGGAAATTACATCATCCAGACCGGCATAGAAAACAAAACTTTGCATGAACCACTCGTATTGTCGTAGCAGCGACGTTTAGAAAAAAAAAATCAAAACGGACGGCTCTGCGTCTCTGAGCCCAAGCGCGTATCGACAGATCAGAATAATATCCGTGGGCAGAGCAGAGCCCCGTGAAATAGGGAAACCGCGCGAGACCCTCCGCACGCGTCATCGACATCACGGTGATACGGCTCGGGACCTAACCAAGGACCGGATCCATCCATCTACAGGGACGCTCGCCTGGCCGCCCACTGCGTCACCATCACACCTTTTGAGTTCTGATTGCTGATTTGCGGGCGCCATGCACGGCTAAACTAGCTTCGCTCGCGTGCACGGTGCATCGCCGCCAGTTCGGTAGCGATGCCGCTCAGCCTCGCGTACACCCCCGCTCAGCCTGGCGTACACCCCGCGCCAGCCAGCGCCCACGGCTACGCCCTTTAGTTCCTTTGAAGATTTCGCAGTACTTACAGCCTCGCCCCGTGATTTTCCCCTGCTAGAGCTGGACACTGAAAAAGTTGACGGGACAAAAACCAGCTGCTACTATATCTTTTCAACGTTCGCACTAGACGCTTGTAGATTATGTCCAATAAACGTAAGTCATAAAGTTGTATCGTAGTACTCCAGTACTACTAGTAGAGTGTACCCAGAAACCAAGTCACTGTGTCCTGTTAGAGAAACGTCTCTAATTTCGTTGCCCACGGGACGGCACTATCATCACCTAGGCGACGCAGATAGATCACCTTAATTTATTCACGTGTTCAGCTACTTACGTACTGTCCCGGTCTTCTTCGTACGCCTCACGGGATTTAGGTACCAAATATTTGATCAATCGGCCATCAAGGAAGAAAATAAGTTGCCGATTTCGCGCTGACGCAAAAACATGCGTGGAGTGAGAGACGTCTCCGTTCGGTGGATGACATGCTGGACCCAGGTAGCGCCGGGGTCGTGCGCCGGCTCACAGGAACTCTGCCTTTCCGGGCAGGAAAGGGCCAAAAAAACAGCTGGCGCGTCCCATGCACGGCGACGCCACATGTGTCGGCCGCCTCGGCTCGCTTTCTTCCCCGCAGGAGAAAACGAAAACTGCCTCCGCCACTGCTCCGTCATCGGTCACTGCCCCCACCGCTCCCGCCTCCCGGCCACCCGGGCCGGTGTCCATAAATAGGCCGCCGCGGCCGCGTCCCCCCACAACGCACGCACTTATCCAGCTAGCTATCTCTGCTCTCCTCGCCTTCCGCATTGCTGCCACCGCCACCACCGCGCCCCACATATATCCGCTCTTGCTTTCTTGGGCGGGGGAGAGAGGGAGGGAGAGTGCAAAGCACACCGTCGCCGGCCGCGGCAGAGTCGCTGGTGCCGTTTTGTTCCGGTAAATGACTGGAGGCGTGACGTGCGCCGTAGTTGTGTTGCTGGAGGCAGAGGCGCTGGCTCCGGTGGTCGTCTTGCTGCTCACGTGCCTGCTCTGCCCGTCGCCGGAGCAGCGCTCACGCGCCAGTGGGTTTATCAACGAAGGTATGTCTGTACCTGTAAGATTTATACGTGCTGGCGGGGAACAGATGGAAGAGTTTTCCATTTATACATGTTGCTGTTATGCTCGTATAATCATCACTGACGCGCGGTAAATCATATCGCAGGTTAAATATTGCTGGCAGTACATTCTTACACTTCTTGCAACGGTTCCATAGGAAAAGACTGAAAAGTACTGAGGTATAAGCTGAGAGACAGCAAATATTTCAGCAGAACATATGCTCTGCTAAAATTACTGCTAGTACACGCTGGAGCATGACATAAAACAAGATACAAAATGATGCTATTTGCCTGTTTGGGCTTGAGTTCAAACGGCTGGAGAAACCATGACATAAATATGTCTATCCATAAACTAATCATGTACTCCCTTTGATCAAAGTATAAGTTCTCATAATATATAAACATGAAAGACAGACAAATTCAGCCACGCGACTGTATCGGATAATGTTATCTTAATTCTCTAAAAGTCACGAGCAGATAAGAAAATAAAAAATAATGTGACTGAAATCCTTGTACTAAA
The DNA here is from genome assembly GCA_001602315.1 of Zoysia pacifica. Lineage (NCBI taxonomy): Eukaryota > Viridiplantae > Streptophyta > Magnoliopsida > Poales > Poaceae > Zoysia > Zoysia pacifica. Next base: position 50,971 of record BCLH01000844.1, read on the forward strand.
GTCTTGTTTATTGTGTGAAAGCAGTTTGAAGCTAAAGATTCAGAAAATCCGCTGAACAAAAGTGATGGACCCCGCCCCTGTCGACTCGAAGATGCTGTCTCCCATCACCGAAGATGGATCAATGGACAGGCGAGGAAACCCAGCGATCAAAGCAAAAACTGGGAGATGGAAAACTGCTATCCTTTTGCTAGGTAAAATTCACTGTTTTACTTTAATCGCGTTGTTAATATTCAGACGAGTTGTGTTAACACTTCGCAAAAAAAAAAAGTTGTGATAACATAATATAGAGAAAATGGTTTGCGTCACTAAGCATGATTCGATATTGTTTTTTGTTTATCCATGATTCTACATAGATTTAATTTGGTAAAGTAACCTGGAACCGAACTGTCCTTAGTCGAATTCAGTTCAGACTACAAACTGGACGTTCAACGAGATTATTTCTTCAGCTGAATATTCAGGCCAAATCTCCAAAGTGATTTCCCACTAAGTTTTGGCATCTATTCCATTTATTCTGTATTTTCTGATCCCGATTTAGATTTGCTGCGAAAATGTTTAATATATCTCCTGTAAGCCTGTGGAAGCAGCTTGATTCTGTTCTCAACGAACGAATCGATATAGGATTAAAGATTGGATTGAGAATTTATACCTGTCCATGATTCAGTTAACTACGGGCTCGTGACATGCGCCTTCTTCGGCGTCGGGGTGAACCTTGTGGTGTTCCTGCGGCGGGTGCTCCACCAGGACAACGTCGAGGCGGCCAACAACATCAGCAAGTGGACCGGCACCGTCTACATCTTCTCGCTCATCGGCGCGTTTGTCAGCGACTCCTACTGGGGCCGATACATAACATGCACCATCTTTCAGATCATCTACGTGACGGTGCGTTGAGACAATGATCACTCTAACTGTCAATCTCCTCCTTTCCCGTTGCTTCGTACTGACTGTACTTCACTGTGTCTATTCTTGATCAGGGGCTGGTGATCCTGTCACTTGCATCGTGGTTCTTGTTGGTAAAGCCCTCGGGCTGCGGCGACGCCCAAGCGCTCTGCACCGAGCCATCGACGGCTGGCCTCGCCTTGTTCTACCTGTCCACCTACATGATCGCGTTCGGCAACGGAGGGTACCAGCCTTCTATCGCGACGTTCGGCTCGGACCAGTTTGACGAGACAGATCCCAAGGAGGCGCGCTCCAAGGTCGCCTTCTTCAGCTACTTCTACTTGGCGCTCAATGTCGGGTCCATCTTCTCCAACACGGTGCTGGTGTACTACGAGGACAAGGGACAGTGGGTCATGGGGTTCTGGGTGTCGGCAGTGGCCGCGGCGCTGGCACTCTTGCTTTTCTTGCTCGGCACGCCCGACTACCGGCACTTCAAGCCGAGCGGTAACCCGCTGACCCGCATCTCTCAGGTGTTTGTCGCCGCGTTCCGCAAGTGGCACACCAAGGTGCCTAGCGGTGAGCTCCTCCACGAGGTGGACGGAGACGACTCCAAGATAACAGGTATACGCAAGATCCTTCACAGCGACGGGCTCAGATTTCTCGACAAGGCTGCGACGCTCACCGAGGAGGACTACGGCGAGCCGGAGAACATGAAGAACCCGTGGAGGCTGTGCACGGTGACGCAGGTTGAGGAGGTGAAGTGCATCCTGAAGATGCTGCCCATCTGGCTGTGCACCATCGTGTACTCGGTGGTGTTCACCCAGATGGCCTCTCTGTTCGTGGAGCAGGGTGCCACCATGAACACCGACATCGGCTCGTTCCACATTCCCGCCGCAAGCATGTCTCTCTTCGACATCCTCAGCGTGCTTTCATTCATCGCCATTTACCGGCGCGTGTTGGTGCCCGTCATGGCGCGGGTGTCCGGCAACCCGCAGGGCCTGACCGAGCTGCAGCGGATGGGCGTCGGACTGGTGATCGGTATGGCGGCTATGGTGGTGGCCGGCGTGGTCGAGGTCGAGCGTCTGAGGCGCGTGCCGTCTCCGGACGGACCGAGCTCCATGAGCGTGCTGTGGCAGGTGCCGCAGTACGCGCTGATCGGGGCGTCGGAGGTGTTCATGTACGTGGGCCAGCTTGAGTTCTTCAACGGGCAGGCGCCCGACGGCGTCAAGAGCTTCGGCAGCGCTCTGTGCATGGCGTCCATCTCGCTGGGCAACTACGTGAGCATCATGCTGGTGAGCGTGGTGAGCAGCCTCACGGACAAGGACAGGAGGCCCGGGTGGATCCCCGGAAACCTCAACTCGGGCCACCTCGACAGGTTCTACTTCCTCCTCGCCGGGCTCTCGCTGGTGGACCTCGTTGTTTACGTCGTCTGCGCGATGTGGTACAAGGGCATCAAGCTCGACAGCGGCGATGAGAAGGAAAAGGCCGCGGCACATGTTTAATCCTCGGGCCTGGGCCTTTCAAACATTATGGGTAAGAAAGGTGTCGGGCTAGCGGTTGTCGGCCGGCACAATATATATGTAAGAATAATGTAGGGAACTTGCATGTAGCCAGCCTCTTGTTTGGTAGGCTATGTTGTTCTGTGTACCTTTGTCTGTGTCTTGTCACTGTGACTGGGAGATGAGTCCAGTCATTATGTAATGTAACTTTATCTATGTACTTTTGGGTGAACTCTTCCCCTCTGAATTTTTTAGCCATCCAAAATTCCAGACAGAGTAGAAAAAGCTGCTGATTTGAAGTGCAGCTTGATCGAAGGCAGATTGCAATGCACGTTACAACAGTTTTTGGGCTGCCCGGCAAGTATCACGCGCGGAGCAGCCGTGCGGTGACGACGCGTTGCCGCTGCTCGCTGGCTACGGTCTTTGAGGGCATGGCCCGACATCACGTTACGGGCGCGCTGGCGAGACCTGTTCCACCAGCCCATGGCCACAGTTCGAGACCGCGCCACAGCCCGTCCCGCGCGTCAGATGCTCGGAGCACCACCACGCAAGTCCTCGTGGCCCGGGTGTTGGTGACACGGACAAAGCATGCTCGCCACTTGTCAGTTCTTTCAGCAAGGTGGCAACACCGAGCGCTTGGGCTGCTTGCCAACGACGCCAAGCGAGTGGTGGCCTGAAACTCTCATGCTCGCTTGCTGTTCATTGAAGCTTTCTATCATGGCTCTGCCGCTGTACTGTAGCTTGACAGACACTAGCTGACCGAGTTGCTCGGTCGGTGCCACGGACAAAGATGGGTGTTGAAGTGCGTGTCTGTATGATGATCGATGTTCCTGGCGCATTTGAATCATCGCGGGTGCCAAGTATGCTTCCGTTTGTGGCTGACTGAAAGAAGCACACCGAACATTGTCTGTTGCCAGCGTACAAAAAGAAAAAGGGCTGGAGAGGAGAGGATGCCTCAAAACAATTTGGAATCTACTAGTATGTCACAATTATATTGACAGAACAACCTGAAATTGGAGGAGGCCAACAAAGGTCAGGCCAAAGAGCAGCAGTATTTGAGCCCATGGCTCTGTATTCGCGCGTGACTAAGCGTCGGACAGAACAAACATGCCGAAATGCAACTACATCCCCTCGAAAGGAATATCGCGTCAAACAGATGGAGAGTCCAAACAGTACCATCTCGCTTGATAAGAAGTGCTGGACCATCACCTTTTGTGGTCTCAGTTGTGTTTGCCGGCCATCGCAACTGTCGTCGGACTCGTACATCACCTTGTGGGAACCATATGCACGTACACATATCTCCGCCACATGCGGTTTCTTGCCTTTGGTTCAACGGAACGAAACACCTATTTCCACGTATGGTTTCTTGCCAATCTAAACATATCAGGTCACATGACATTGGCCGCAAGAAACGACTTTCCCGCGTTAATGGAGCCAACCGTGTCGATCGCCGGACTGCAATGACACGTACCCGATCCGCCATAATCGGTCTTTTCATCAGGTTACGTAACGCATCGAAGAACTTGGTTGGAAGAAAACCCTGCCACGTGAACTAAAAGGAACTGTCACCCTTTCTGCTACCTGGAAACGCTGTTCCAACTGATGAAGGCATTTGAACTTCGGCAGAAACAGAAAAAAAAAAAGGACAGAGAAAGGACGCCGTCAGTTCTATGCAGAGCACCAAACCAGGGAAGTCATTGACGAAATTGAAACGGATCGAGAGAGAAATTAACCGGTCAGAATCACGCTTCACATGCATCATCGATCTTTCTAACTAGTCTGAATCTGCACTTTACTTGGTTTTGAAGCATCTGAAAATTTGGCCTCCATCGCTCTATCTGTGCCAAATCCAAGGCGCTCCCTGTCGTTTTGATCACCGGCAAAGTACAAAAATACGATCGTAGAAACGGTATATCTTCGTATTCGATATGACCTAGTCTATAAAAAACTCAATAAAATTTTTTATTTGATTCGGCCCATCTCAAACGGTGTAATACCCCCTACATTCAGAGAGTGAATTATCTCAATGATAAAAGTATAAGGGTTTAGATCCTCTCTTTGCGAGAGGGTCTTATGTGAATCAAGAGTGCTCGGAGCACGTATGAGTGGGGTTGCTCGGGAGAAGAGATGTGATAGCTCTGAAAACTAGCCGTGTTTGCTCTTTTTTCCCTACTTGTTCTCTCGTCATCCTCGGATTCCTTTTTATATAGAACAGTTCAGAGTTACAAGATGATGAACTATACGTGATTCTGTTGTCTTGCTGACAGATGGATCCTTCACTATCGCTGCCATTATTCGCTTTGTTCATGCGCGGGCGTGGCCCGTCGCTTCTCACGCAGCGGCGGGCACTGTAACACCTGTTCAGCAATGTTGTGTCAGCTACAATACCGTCCGGTCTTGTCTGTTGACTAGTCGTGGCTTCTGCTGAAGTGTCTTCGTGGTGAAACTCGTCCCGTCCCGTCAGAGCAGTTGGCCGCCGAAGTAAATATGTCATAATGCCGCACCTATCTCTTAGGGGTCGGTCCTCGGAGATCGGTTCTCAGAGTTCGGTGTCTCTGTGTGTCTTGATGTGACTTTCGTAGATCGCTTTGAAGGTCGAACCGTGCGCTCGAACCCTGCCGTCCGACCCTGACTCGAGGTCTCACGCGTACGAGTACAATACCCAATTACATGATCCCGACACTCCCTGAGTAACTGTCCAACCAGTTGAGCCCAGATTACTCCACCAAAATCACGGGCTCCAATGACTCCAGACATTTTGGCGCGGAGATCGATCACATGAACGTCTTGATCCTCCATCCTCACGGGCCGTAAGACGCCACGCGCGCTGCCTGTTTCGGCGGACCAACACTGTGGGTGAGGTGAGCGGTGCTGCGCTACCGAACGGATGTTACCCTGCAACCACATGCAGGGATCACGCAGGACCGGACAGAAAATTCACGCGAAGCGGCTCCGGCGCCGAGAATCTCTGCAGCCGATCGATCGGACACTTGCAGCAGCACGAAGCGACATCGGTGCGGTTTTTGTAATAGTACAAGCATTATACGAGTAGTAATCGATTACAGGGCCGAGCGAGGTATGTGTATGTGTAGTGTATGGCCACTTGGTTCGCATGCGTACAAGTTGCCGCGAATATTTTGGAGGCTGGAACGGGACAAACAGGCTAATAATAAAATTGGTGAGCTACTGAGCTTGTCTCGCTGCGAAATAGAATATGTCCAGTTTGTATGGGGGTTCATGTCGAGGAAAGTGCCCGAGTCAAAATCATGCACCCATGCGACATGCATCTCGCGCAGCATATTCTACTTGTTAATTACTGCGCGCCTGTTACCATCAGAGGGGTCCCGATCAGGTTAAGAATTTGACGGAATGATGCGATTTACTTTTTTGGCACGGTGAAAAAACACAAGCCGGCGGATAGAACGAGGACCGGCCGACCTCTTTCAGGTCTGAATCCACCATCGCCCATCGGCCGGGCGCGCTCGGGGTCAGTGGATCTCATGGGCGGTCGTGATCCGGTCTGCGACTGCGAGACGGCAGCACACGCCATCACGTGCTTACGAGTCCCGGGAGAGGCAGAGGCTAATTTGGCAACCAAAGTCAGGTATGGGTCCATGCACCGTGCGTACAAGTAAACCAACCATATCTAATTCGGTTCATTGAAATGCATGTATCGTCCTACGCGTGGAGTTGACGGGTCATTGCAAAATATCCGCACCAACCAACGGTGATGCTCGGAGGTCTCAAAGGTCTAAGGTGAGTACTCCAGCTAATGAAAGACGTACTCTTAACTCTGGAACTAAATTAGACACACGCAGCGATTTGTTTTCCAAATAAACACGTCATTTTTCACTTGAAAGAGAACTCGATGTGCAAGGACAGCACGGAGTCCGTATGTGTCCGTGGCAATCTCGGTCGATTCCTCCGGTTTCCCTTGACGCGCTCCCGTCCGTCGGATGCGAGCAACGGACGGCGCTCGCGTCCCCACTCCCAACGGGCGAAACAGAAAGCTACACGTGTACGGGGCCGGATTCTGAGGGACATCTGGCCCGGACGGCCCACTAGCCAGGGAGGCCGCGGGCCCCGCGACGAGGAGAACGGCCGCTTTTAAATAGCGCCTCGATCCCGGCGGCTTCGGAGGCGGCCAGGCTCCCCCCACCTCCTCCTCCTCCTCCAGGCGTGTACACCCCCACCACTCGTTTTCTTCTCTTGCGAGGAGAGGCGAGGCGAGAGGGGAGAGAGCGCGGCGTCAGCCTGCCCGATCTGCTACGCCCTGACGCTGTTGCGCGGTCCGTCCCCAGACTCAGGTGCCGGCATTAGTCCTCTCCTCTGATAATTCCTTTCGATTATTCACTGTTTTATAGATCGTTTCTATTTGTTGCGGATTTGAGAGCTTAGGAATCGGTCGGTTTGTTGTCACTAGTGCAGGGAGGATGTGGGATATGTTGCGGCTCCGGACCGGACTGAGAGTCTGCCGTCGTTCTCGTTCATCCGGCGGCCGACCTCTGTCGCGCCGGCGGGTCGAGTTGGGCGTCGATCCGTGGGGTCCTCTCTAGGGGAAATAATGGGGATGTGGCGCTGGGAGAAACGCGGCGAGTTCGCCGTGGTGTCCGGCAAACGGTTTCGATATCGCGCCTGGTCGATGCCGATCTCACCGCCGGGCGTCCGTGACTCCGTGAGGCGTTCCTCTGATGCTTCCAGTTCTATAGGAATCCCAGCCAAGGATCTGTAGGATTCAACGAGTGACGCTATTCGGAGATATTTCCGTGTCCATCCGGGCCATGCGGCCCTCTGCCGTTACCACCCATTCTGGGAATCTGACATGCGACCTTTCGCCATAAACTTTCCGCCGTTCCCGTTAAATCTTGAAGGCAGAGCTGGGACCTTTAACATCATTTTACCGACATGCCACCATAGGCTTTTGGGCTTTGAGTGCATCACCAGGACAGTCTGCCATCAATTCATGGCGATGACTGGGCACGATAATTGACCTTTACGCCCGGCCTCTGACCGTAGCAACCAAGCAAGTTGTCTGCTTTGGTCATTGTTTCTGACGTACAAGACGTAAAAAATTTCTCGTGCTCGAGTGAGAAAAAGGCCGTCTCTTTTACGACTCAGTCACGTACTCGCGTGCTCGGGCGCCGCCCCCGCCGGCTGCTGCTCGTACAGGGTTTGCTTGACCTAGAGTAGAAAAATGGGCATCGTGATTGACGACGCGCCACCGTCCTGGAGTCCGTTCGATGTATTTGGACGGTGGTGATTGTCCGTTCTTTGTACTCCAGGGCCGTCACAGGTGGTGAAAATTACCTACTCCTGCCCCTTAAATCGTTTATTAGGGCCGCGTGCTCGCGTGCAGGCCTAGCGGCAGCGAGGCCACTGGTGTGTGTCTCTGTTCAGGGAGACGGGGTCACCGCCTGCAGGGCCGGTCGGCATGGCAACGCATTCCGGGCCCACGCCATTGCATGCTGCGTTCACCAGCTCACCCCCAATCTATTTCTCCTTTGTACGGAGTAGTACCATTTTACTGTCCAAAAAAAAAATGTCCCTGCCGTTTGGTCCATTTCCAGCGGTGGATCCTCCACCTTACCTGGGCACCGTCACAGACAAGTGTCCAAAGGCTCGGATCAGCAGATCTGGTGCGGTGAGATTCTGTAAACTGCAACTGCAGCTACAAGGCCCGCTGCTGCTGGTGACTGGTCCTTCGCCTCTTCTGCCTGTATTTGCACGGGCAACTTGTTTTGCGAGACCGATGCTCGTGCTCTCGCTAGGAGACGGGCATAGTGGCCGCATGCGCCGTTTGCTATGCTCTTGCGGTCCAATCACGGTGTTAGATATCCTAAAATCGGGTATAAGAGTCTTATCAAGATTTGCTTTGGACCAGCACAGCCGAGCGTCTCCATGGACGGATCTGATATCAGTTTTCATTTGGAATGTGTGATTGGCCGTAAGAGACGGCACGCTCGTGCCGTTTAAGCCATGGGAGACAGAATCCAAAGCTGGCCACTTTGCGGAGCACGTGTCTTAGTGGTTGGCACATGTAGGGTGCGCATAACATAAAGTTGATCGGCCTCCTTTGAAACACGCGAATTCTTCTCGTTTTCTATATTTTTTTCTGTAAAATTAAATTAATTTTTATAAAAATTTTATGAGATTTTTATAAAATTCTTGTGTTCCAAAGGAACCCTTAGTTTATCAGACAGCCATATAAGGGAACGAAACAGAACAGAAAGAAAAGGAGAACGGTTCCTTCCAATTACTTTTTTTATTTACAAGTTCATCATTTAGTGAGGAGGTGCTTGCGACAAGTAGGAATATCCCTTCTGAACTATGAATGGTAGATTTGTGCACAAAGTGAAACTGTTCACACTTCATAGTTGCCTTTCCAAACTGGCTACTTGCTTCCGATAGTCATTGGATAACCTAGATTTGACCGTCCAATATGTGTGTGGTAGGATATGGAGACCTTATCAATTTAGATATAGGATCTTTTGCTTTCTCTCACCGTGTGGTTAAATACTTTTGCCCACTTTTCTGCTTAATTTCATCTGTCCAGCCTACTACTTTTTACTAATTCACGAGCTCACCGTTTCTTTTCTTTGCCATCCTGAGTCTCAGAAAAAAAAATTCAGCTGAAGCATATGTTAGGTAGATCTGAAGCAAAGCATGTGAACTGACGATGCACGCACTGAACTCAACTAGAAAGCGAATAGGAATGGCACAGATGCCATCGGGCTCGCACATGCCGCGATCCCAGCTTGCGGTGTCAATTCGGAATATTTTTTTTGCCAGATAAAAGTGGTGGATCGCATCGTGCACGGCACCTGCCACCTCTCTTGACGGAGGCCTCGCCCCCCCCCCCCCCCCCCCCCCCCCCCCCCCCCCCCCCCCCCCTCGTGCCGTTCTTTTTTTTTTTGTGTGTGTGTTGATGCTTCTTTCGTCCATGCACCGATATGATAAAAACAATTTTTAGGCTAATCGCAACCAAAATGCAAGATATTTTCGTTCGTGGCAGTTTAATATAAGATGATGTCTTTAGAATATCTTTATCGGGTCGCACTTGTAGCATGGGCTTTGTTTGACTGATAGTGATTGTGTTTTTGCTTGCAGCAACATGGGTGCCGGCGGCAGGATGACGGAGAAGGAGCGGGAGAAGCAGGAGCTTCTCGGCCGCTCCGCCGGCGGCGCGGTCATGCAGCGCGCACCGGTGGACAAGCCACCGTTCACTCTGGGGCAGATCAAGAAGGCTATCCCGCCGCATTGCTTCGAGCGCTCTGTGATCAAGTCCTTCTCGTACGTGGTCCATGACCTCGTCATTGTCTCGGCGCTCCTGTACTTTGCGCTGGTCGCCATTCCTGCCCTCCCGAGCGCGCTCCAGTTCGCCGCCTGGCCGCTCTACTGGGTTGCTCAAGGCTGCGTGGCCACCGGTGTGTGGGTGATCGCGCACGAGTGCGGTCACCACGCCTTCTCGGACTACCAGCTCCTCGACGACATCGTGGGCTTGGTGCTGCACTCGTGGCTGCTGGTCCCGTACTTCTCGTGGAAGTACAGCCACCGGCGCCACCACTCCAACACCGGCTCCCTGGAGCGCGACGAGGTGTTCGTGCCGAAGAAGAAGAAAGCGCTGCCGTGGTACACCCCGTACGTGTACAACAACCCCGTCGGTCGGCTGGTGCACATCGTCGTGCAGCTCACCCTCGGGTGGCCGCTGTACCTGGCGTGCAACGCCTCCGGCCGCCCGTACCCGCGCTTCGCCTGCCACTACGACCCCTACGGCCCCATCTACAACGACCGGGAGCGCGCTCAGATCTTCATCTCGGACATCGGCGTCATCGCCGTATCGTTCGCGCTGTTCAAGCTCGCGGCGGCCTTCGGGTTCTGGTGGGTGGTGCGCATCTACGCCGTGCCGCTGCTGATCGTGAACGCGTGGCTGGTGCTCATCACCTACCTACAGCACACCCACCCGGCGCTCCCCCACTACGACTCGAGCGAGTGGGACTGGCTGCGCGGGGCGCTGGCTACCATGGACCGCGACTACGGCATTCTCAACAAGGTGTTCCACAACATCACGGACACGCACGTGGCGCACCACCTCTTCTCCACCATGCCGCACTACCACGCCATGGAGGCCACCAAGGCGATCCGGCCCATCCTCGGCGACTACTACAAGTTCGACCCCACGCCCGTCGCCAAGGCGACGTGGCGCGAGGCCAAGGAGTGCATCTACGTCGAGCCCGAGGACCGCAAGGGCGTCTTCTGGTACAACAACAAGTTCTAGCTGCTGCAGAGCAGATACGATCGATCAACCACCCCAACTCACTGCAGGAATGGGAGGAGAAATCGGGAAGAGGAGATGATTGTAATCACCCTACCTATCTTTGGTTAGTCATCAGTCTTATTTAGACGGCAGAGAGCATTTCGGCACAGACAAGGTTTATCGCAGGGCCATTGCTAGAGTTGCCATCAAGCACAAGTAGGCAAATTCGTCAGTGTAGCGTGTGTTGGTATGCCCGTGGCTGTGCTCATCACAGCCTTGGGGCAGCTGAGTTGTTTTTGTTCGTTGGCGTTGGTGGCCATGCCGTGCGTGGTCACGCGTGTCTTGTGGTTCTGTCATTGCGTTGCGTTGGCGTGATCACTCCATCCCTCGTGTGTTGTTGTAAACCATGGATCTATCTTGTGCTTATGGCGGAATAACTGAGCTTTTTTGGATGGTTGGTCACCTGCTTTCACAAGATTTGTGTGTCGCGTTGCTCACTTCCGGGATGCTTTGCTTGCTTTCGTTCTCGGCCAAGACTGTCTCGGGTGGCTTCACCAAAACTCAGCCACGCAAAAGATGTGGGCAGCAATCCAGCAAGAGCGCACGCTTGCTTCCGTTTCATCATTGATTTTTAAATTTAATTTTAATTATTTATCTTGTTTAAAAATTTTTATATATTTTGATATAATTTAATTTATTATTAAAGTTGTTTGAATTACAATTTAAAATTTTACATATTTAAACAAATTTTTTAATAAAATAAATAATCAAAGTTAAATTTAAAAATCAACGACGATATCTTTAAAAGAATAGAGAGAGTACCCTGTTTTGTCTCTGCTAGGCAACTTGCCATGCCGTGGTCCAGTGATTGGGTGGTGTGAAAGGAACTAATCTCCGCGCCGGTGACCACAGGAATCTATGCTTGCAAGGACCATTGTTGTGCCCGAAATCTGCTTAATAATGGAAGTAAGCTAGCAGTTCGGCTACGCATGAACCCATGGCCGTAGTAAGGCTGGTGTCCCTTCATGCAATGTTTCCACGACGCCTCTTCTTCTGCAGAAAATATCCGCCAAAACCTGCGGAAAATCGGATCTCTCAACATCACCGTCCGGCCGGCGCCATCAATCCCTCTCACGGCCCCGAGATATGAATATTTATGTGACAGCGACCAAAGGACATGGATACCTGGAAATTTCACATGGCCGGCAACAGGCGAGAGAGACCCATCGCCGTAGCAAGTCGTACTGGAGCAACGTGCAGCGCTCGAACCCTAAAAAATAGTTTGCCCGCGGAACGCTCGGTTGCAGGCTGCTAAGAGTCGCGTCAAGCAAGCTCCAGTCCGCGTCGGCGCGACTCACGGACACGGCACTCAACGGTGATCGCGGTCTGCAGCCGGCAATCGACTCCCGGAGTTGCAGGCAAAGGGATTTGCCGCTGCGGAGCCGTGGCCGCGCACGAAACCGGCTTGCGGGGTAGAATCCCAGCCGTGCCGGGCCGAAGCGCGTTTGCGGGGAGGACGGACGTGTGCGCTCACCCGCACGTCCGCGCGAAGGAACACGATGGCGCGCTCGCGATAGATTCGCACGGGCATGTATGGGCATGGCAACGGCGCGTCCGGGGCCGGGTCCGCCTTTTTCATGGCCGGCAAGTGGACTATCGTTTTTTTCGGCTTACTGGACGACGGGGAGCCTCGTGGTGGCCAAAGGCGTGAGACCGCTGGTGGTCACAGATTCGCATATCCCTCTTGTTGTCGCCGTCTCGTTTCTTTCGTTCTCGTGCCCGTTCCCTGTGGCCGTTTGAAATAAGGTCAATGCCAGTAACTCGGTTGCGTTGAGAACGACCTTTCACGTTGCTCATTCCGAAGATCGATCCCAGCTCTGTCCGATTGTCGTCCGGGCTCAAATCGTCGTCACGGCAAAGATACACAATCGTGGCGCAGGTACCATGGACACGTACCAATCGCGCCCAATTCGCATAGGTCTCAGCTGCAAAACAACAGGCAGTTGAATGAAGCGTCGTTATGGAGTAACGGCGACACCTTCCGTATCGTCTCAAGAAACTAATGATAGCAGACGTCTCGGAAAGGGTCACGAGTGACGTCTCTTAACAGAGTCTTGATCAGTAATTCTCGCTGCTGCGGTCGAGCGTATAGACACGTCTCTGATTTGTTTCGCAAAGCAGAAAGCAGAGTGACTAATGACTAACGGCTGCTGTATCGTCAGAGCAGTTCATGCCGCGGCGTGCCGGCATTGCCTGCAGATTTGGGCTTGCAATATGGTTGGGCCTTGCAAGACACGATATTATTGCTCAATCCAAAATATCAATTGGGCCTACTACTACTAAACTTTGCACGAGGTACCTGCAAAGGCTGCAATGCATGCTACAATTTCTTAATGTTCTTATAGGTTCTTGTATGTAGTGTTACATACTTACATTGGTTTTTTTAATAAAGTGGAATAAAGAGATAGGTGGGAGAAAAAAAATTAAGAAATTGTTTTATGAGGTAATCATCTCATAATCTAAAACTTTAGAAATATGAGATAATTTTGGCACCATTGCATGAGTAGTTGTTGCTATGCAATTTATATTTTTCACTCGCAAGCAAAGAGATTAAACCAACGAGAACGCCATTGTATCTATTTGTTTCTTTAGTAGCTCTGTTAGGCAACAAATGTGTTATGAGCACGCACATCGTAACGTCAAAAAAGGAAAGGGTTTTCAAAGTAGATTTGCACAGATACACATTGGCAACATTAAAGATTCCGCTAAGCGGTCATATAATACCACGAAACAGTTTACTACCTCCAGACGTAATTATTGACGCATCCAACAAAACTTTGAACTAGAAAACAACTAATCTTCCATGTTTAAACATCAATATTGAAAAAACGGAGCGAGTATTCTGTTACAAATTCGCATGTGTACACAATATATCACAACTTCCGCTACTAATAATGCATAATCACTCTTGTGCATAATCCAAACCGATGTTTGAATAATATTATTAGCTATGACAGTGCGTCCTGAATTGTCTTGATATATTTTGGGAAGCAATAAATGGCCTTACTAGACTACTTGTATGCTCAGTACAGATTCAGTAGCTCCCTGAAACATTGCTAGGGATGGCAATGGTCAGGTTCGGATTAGGTGGAGCAAAAACCAGTATGCCACGGGAGAAGCTGCGGGTTGAAATCTGGATTCACATCGGTGAGAATCAAGACCCGCACCGGTACTCATCGGGTTTTAGTTGGGTCAGGTGCACATCGGATTCGCACTTCACACATTGAGAAAAGGCAAACAATACCTTCACCCTCATCAGAGGAGCTCAATACACAACAAAAAATGAAAAAAAAAATTCACAGCAAAGGAACATATACAATAAAGCTAGATTTATCTTACCGATGCCACGAAATCGAATCCGGTAGGAGCAACTCTGCGTCAGGGATAAGGGAGCTGCGCCGAGGTCCAAGGCGGGGCTGTGCCATGGCATGGAGCCATGGGCGTCGCGCCAGAGGGCAACGGCGGGCTACGGCAGCGACACAACCCTCCACGGCGGGGTCACGCAAGGGCGAGCTGCAGTGGCCGCATAGGCCACAACAGTGAGGCAAGCGTTGGGTGTTAAGAGGAGAAGAGGGAGGGGGAAGCGGCGGCCATCGGTAGGTGACAGGTAGCAGCGCTGATGTGGGGTGACGGCGCCGGATCACGGGCGGCGCTAGAGTGTGAGATAGAAATAAGGTTTATGAACTAGGGTTAAGAATACTTTGTAATATTGAGTTGAGTTTAGTGGGCTGTGATGCACATTTTAAGTGTCTGACGATATGGCATTCGAAAGCAACCAGCAGTGACAGGCTGTTTCTTGTGTGTTTGACACTATGACCACGAGATAACAATTTCTTGTGTGTTTGACATTATGACTGCAAAAAGACAGTTTTTTTTGTGTTCGACACTAAAAATACGAGAAAACAATTTCTTATGTATTCGACACTATGAAAACGAGAGTTGCAACAAACGTAGATCACCAAGGCTAGTCAGCATCCATGTGTTTAAGCTTTTTAGAATTATGTCCATGTTTACTAGGACACGCCAAAATGTACATAGAGACAACGACCTCGCCAAAATACCCGTCGACGTGAGCAACAGCCACTGAAACAGCCCATGGTCTATTTTTCGAACATATTTACCCTCATTTTCAACCTCTCGCCGACTGCCCAACCGCGTCTGCTCGCCACCGTCGCCTGCCGGCACCGTGCCGCCCCTCCCCTCCCGTGCCAGCAACCGCCACGCTGCCCATCCCGTGTCCGCGGGCCGCTGGCCGCTGGCCGCTGCGCCACCTGCGCCGCCCCTCCCGCACCCGTGCCACGGGCCGCCACCCACCGTGCCGGGTCTGCGTCCCACCCCTCCTGAGCATTTTAGCATGGTCGCTGTTTCCATGTGCATTTTAGCATGTTACATAATAAACGCTACGCGTTGAGGAGCCTCGCAGGTAACCTGGTCATCGTCCCGACCGCTACGCATTGGATGTTCCCCACTGCCATCAGCCGCAGCATATACTCGGCGGCGACCGGACACCTGTTTCCCAGTACCAGTAGGACCGGCCCGCACTATCCGATCCCCTGCGAGGATGACGAAAACACCGCGATCATCAGATCGGCGGCGGTCGGTGGCCATGCTTCGCATTTCGCCTGGCTGACTTTCGATTGCTCGAGGGAAACAACGGTGGGCTCTCCCAGTCTTGCTCCAGGCCTCCGCATAGGCTGTTCTGCTAAAAGCAAGGGATCAACGAGAAAACAATGCATAGAAAGCACTGAGATCTAACAATTCCAGAACACCAAACGGGTCCTATCTTCTGAAATCTTTCTGAACAGATACGCTTTGGTTCATTAGAATGATCAACTGGACTATCAGTTCATTAGAATGAACAACAGGTAAACTCCATAGAACAGGCAGAGGCATTGCCAGCTTTAGAATGGATACTGGTCACATCAAATAAAGAAAAACATGTTCTTGCACATACGTCTGGACTAAGCATAGATAAGAAAGCACAAACATCAAGCTGGAAAAAATATGCACGGAATCAACAACGTGCTCAACCATAACCAGCGGGTATAATAGTTACAAGGACCGGAATTCTACTTATGGGATAGCCTCGTGTTCATGTAACAATAAAATTAAAAGCAAACGTAACAAAGTAGATGGTGTTCACCATCCTGCATGGTGCAACTGTTTCATTCTTTGAAGGATCTCACTGGTTTGACAGCAAGTGCATAGAACACACAATGATACTATTCATTTTTTGAACAATCTCACTGCTTGGAAAAAAAGTGCATAAAACACGCAATGATACTAGTCATTCTTTGAGAGCGAGTGCATAAGACACAGGCACAGCGATACTAGTCATTCTTTGAATAATCTCACTGTTTGACAGTAAGTGCGTCAAACACACAATTACACCAGTCATTCTTTGAACAATCTTACTGCTTCGACAGTAAGTGCATAAAACAAACAATGATACTAAATTCTTTCAACAATCTCACTGCTTTGACAGTAATTATGCATAAAACACAATGATCCTAGCATGAAGAACAACATAAGCAAATCAGCAATTTGTCCTATATACTCCTCCGTTCAGATTTTCTTGTCGTTTCCGACAAAAACTTTGTGCTGGCCGCAACTTTGTTGCATTGGTCGGAGCAACATAAAAAACGGAACAGAGGGAGTACTAGCTAACAGTTTTTTTCCTCTGAATTATAATAAATTAAATCAACAAAGTATACCTGTGCTTGTGACGATCTCTTCCAACACAACTGCAATTTAGAATTTAGAGCATAATAGTTGATACAAGCAAGCAGCACGAGACCAATATGCATCCTATATGCAAATGCTTAAACTTTCAATAAATACAACAGATTGACAATGAACATACAGAAGCAACATTTTTCTGTAAACTGCTATCCCATTCTATGGACTGGCATTACCATGCTGGCATGTGTATATGTAGTATAGAACAGTGCCAAGATGCACATAAATACCACATGTCTTACGCAGTTATCAATTACCTCTATTTACCAAGCCGTCAATGTGGTTTACAACAGCAGTGGAGTCAAACAATGCCAGCATGATCTTGTACTTCATCATGACATGTTACTGCTCCATAAATGCAGGTAAAAAATATCACCACTTTTAAATTCTATGTTTAGCAACGTCACTACCTGTATAGCAAGATAATGAGATAATATCACAACTTCACCAAAAACTGAGTAATATTGCCAGTTAACTCTATGGATGTGGTAAGTATGCATAGTGCATGAAGCTGGAAGCTTCGATTCAACTATCTTGACCATATGCATCATAATTGATTGTTGACACCACATTCCACAAGCAACATACTCTCTCCATCCCCAATTACTTGTCATTCTACAGTTCACAAGTTTTTCCCTTTTACTTGTCATTATCGCTTCCCAATACACATTTATCTATTCCCAATACATCCCTACCTCTATCTCTCTCCTCGTTTTCAGCATATCCCACCTTTTCTACCATCCTTAATCCCCGTGCCCACACCTAGAATGACAAGTAAAAGGGGACGGAGGGAGTAATTAACTGTATAACAGGACAATCTCATGATGCCAAAATAATGTCATTTCCGTATCAAGCACCTAGTATCCATTGATGGGAGATGGCTACGACTTGCCTTGAATTTACACATATAACTGCTGGGTAAAATGAGATATCATCGTAAATTTATCAGGTTTTAATTCCAGTGCACGAAATTATAACATAATAATACAAATAATTGATATGATATGTGCCATGATGCCATATGGAATACAACCAAATGTAGCACAGGAAGTTCACAGGGCAGAGTATAAACTCACCACTATAATGTTTATTCCATTTCAGACTTACAAATAGTGTCCCTGACACATTTCACGATTTAAATAATTAATATGTTATGGCTTCTGTCACTAGTTATCCAAACATAGTAAGTCATTTATTTTAATTTCATTTGTGTTATAGACAAACATTGCACTGTGCATGAAACTACCATGAAATCATGGTGAGGTTAACTTTCATCGCTCACACGTCAATTCATATGAACTGTAGCATTGTAAGGTTAGCAAAGTACATGAAAGTGACAGCTCCTCTTTCTTCAGTACACTAGCACTAAATCCTTTCTACCCTATATAGGTAAATTTGCACAGAAAATTCAAGCCTCAGTCCAGTTACTCAAGGGAATTCACGCCAACAACATCCCAATATAACCATGGTTCTAGAGGGGAAAAAAGAATCAACAATATAGGGTCACATCAGTTATCTTGGATATAATAAGACGACCACACATGCGACCAATGCTAAGAACCAAATGCAGATAATGACATTAAAATACAAATCATGCAACATCTAGGACACATCTTAAAATCAACAAAGCCTAGAAGTGACAACACAAATAACTGAATGGCGCACACCAAATAAACATCTAGCATTATTCTCAACAAAAGGACATCAGATCCAAAAATTGTAACAAAGGAGTAACAGCACGCAGTTATTTGGTACTACCAGGTATGAACAAATGATTTAAGATGACTGTGTTGCAAAGATGTAGCACCACTACTCTACTGAAAAACATTTAGCAATAATACCATAGTCAAACAGTCACACAAACACATACCCGTCACATCAGGGACAGGTCCGAAAATGGTACCAAAACTAGTCCAACCACACAAGTAAACTGAGACTGGTACTATGGATGCAGGTAATGACATCACAATTCAAACTCGCACCATCCATGACAACGATCACCACAACTCTACTAAAAACATTTATCAATATCATAGTCAAACAGTCGCAGTGTCGCATAAATACATACCTTCACATCAGGGACATGTCCTAAATGGTACCAAAACTAGTACAACCACACAAGTAAACTGAGATGATACTACTATAGATGCAAGTAATGACATCACAATTCAAATTCGCATCATCCATGACATCGGTAGGTTCCGAAATCACACAGCAGATTCACAGAATCAACAGCATACTATTCATAAGAGGAACCGGACGGCCCACCGCCTTCTTCACTCGGCCTTGGCGGCGGCCTCCTCTGCTTTCTCTTCCAACTCGGCGACCTTCTCACCTTCCTCGACAGGGACGGGCGGTGCGGACGGCTCGGCGGCCGCGGGTGCAGGCGTCTTATCCTCCACCTCCTCGGCTGGAGCAGGCGGCGCGGCGGGGGCGGCGGCCGGGTCCTCCTCCTGGTCGGGGTCGCGGGAAGGGTCGGTGGAGCGGGAGACGGCGGCGCGGAGGCGGTCGAGGAAGGGCCTGAAGGCGGTCTCGACGGTGACCCAGGCGAGCGCGAGGCCGCCGGCGACGATCACCGCCGTCTTGAGCGCGTTGCCCTCGCGCCCCTCTCCTCCTCCCTTCGCCATGGGTGGGTTGACCAGGACTGCTTCTGACGGACGGACGGAAGGGGACGTGTGTGGGTGTGGTCGGCCGCGCGCCCGGGGTTTGGAGGTTTTGTGCTGTGCTATGCCTAGTCCTGCCTGTGGGCGCCGCGCGGCACGGGGGAAGGGGGGAAGCTTTTGTCTTGCACAGTTGCACGGTCCCGCACGAAAGTGAAAGCGGAGGAAGAGGGCAAAGGAGGAAAGCTGAGGGGGGCGTGACCTGGCTGGGTAGCCGGGGTTGGACCGCGCGCGCGCGTTTGGGGTGGCGTGCCGTTGCCGGATTGGCATCTTGCGTACGTGGGCTGGACTGGTGAGGCTTGTCAATTTTTGTGGGAAGCCCATGAGAGTGGAAATATCGAGCCGTAAACCTGTCGGCCCAATATGAGTCTGGACCACCCGGGCCACTGGACGTGGGGGCCCAGGTTCGTTTCAAGGCCTCATGTTGTGTGCAGGACAGCGCCACCAGTCCGTGCCGCGACATGCCAACCATTCGTTTCTCGTGGAGCACGGGCTGCGCATCCATCCGACTGTAGGTGACAGATTTGACGGTCTACCTGTTCACTTGTGACGCTTCACCTTCCTGCTCTTCTTCCTACTCCGCGCCGTCCGGCAGAAAGAGCTAGTGCTCCTGCGTTGTTCTAGAAATTGGCGTGGAAAGTCATGTTCTGAAGAGTAAAATGTGTTTTACCAATACGCCTGCAACGAAAGAACATGCCAAGAGCTGGCGGCAGAACAGATCAACTCTGGCTTTTCCAGCTAGGAGAATTCTTCAAGCTGCATTGACCGTTCAGATTTCAGAGAACGCGTACACCGACAGGCAGGCACCGACACACGTGAGTTGGTAGCGATTGAAACGAGAGACCAGTTCTGGCTGGAACTCTCGAATGCATCTCAAGAACAGATGAGCAACAATTCGCATCTGTTTTATTTACTGCAGGAGGCATCATAAGCATTACAAAATCAACCAAACGTTGTACAGTTACATATCCCAACGAACCAAAAAGAATATAAAGAACGAACATACATTTTCACCTCTACAGAGACACCAGATCTACACAGAACAGAACGGGAGAAAGAAACTACCTTTCATTCATCAATTCACCGGGCTAATTCCCACTTATACTCTTGTTTGGATATCTTCACCATCAACCTCACCTGACTTGAGAGGCAGGAACGGGACTTCATCTTCAGCCTCTCATCATCTCCACTCGGATCTCATGGAGACTGATGAATCACCTCGTTACAAAGAACATGCGCAGCTGCGAATGCTCTTTAGTGCGCCAAGGCGTGGCCGTTATGGTGGAAGCTCTGCCTCGGCGCGTAGGCGAACGCCGCGGGCTTGCACTGGACCTTCTGCACGGCGGCGGGCAGGGACTGCTTCTGCGTGGTGGGCAGCGTGTGCGTGGACGTGACGAGCCGCCGGACGCTGGAGCGCACCTTGTAGAGGATGTGGCCCCAGCTGCCCCTGCTCTGGCGGCCGAGCGCGGCGGCCTCCTCCTCGTTCATCTCGAGGTCGCCGGCGAAGCCGGGCTTCTTGGACAGCAGCCAGCCAACCCACTCCCACCAGCGCTTCAGGTGCCCGGCGGCGTACGCGCCGGCGAGCGACGGCGCCGACTTGGACCGCCGGAACGCCCACTCGGCCGACGCTGAGGAGATGGGCTGGATCTTGCCGGAGAAGGAGGACAGCCGCTTCCTCAGCCCCATGAGGTGGCTCTCCTTGTCCCCGCCGCCGCCCTGGAACGTGGGCAGCTCGTCCTTGAGCGGCCTGGTCGGCAGGAACCTCGTCTTCTGGATGTTCTCCAGGATGGTTGCCATGGCTGGCCGGCGCCTCTCGCAAGTCACAAGCAAGCAAAGCAAAGAAAAGCAAGAAGCAAGATACAGGTGATGACCGAGAGTTTCAAGGGAAATGGTGTTCTCCTCCTCCTTCCCTCTCCAGATCTCCTCTCCTCCTCGTCTTGGTGTGGACAGAGGAGGTGGAGGAGAAAGGAAGGAGGGAGGTATGTGTATGGGGCGAGGGCGCGGTGCGCGTCTCGCTCTCACAACAGCTGCCTCCGCCTGGACAGGCTGGTTTTATTCTGCACGAGGGGGCCACGAAGTGTGCAGCTCCAATTTCCATCCTCTGGAGCCGTGTTGGCAAATGATGGGTGTTTGCTGCCGGTGCGGTGCGCGCGTCCACCCGGCCGAAGCCACCTGCTTCGACGTCCACCAGGTGGCGTGCTGTCCGGCTCTCTTCTATTGGCGCAACGTATGCGTTGGCATGAAGATGCAGCGTCCCTGATGCCAACGCATGTGGACTCGCCACGGGAGCCGTCCGATGAGTTCGCCCCCAGAGTTGACTAGGCAGTAGTAAAAAATACTAGCGCTGATCAAGTGGTGAAATGGGGTGCGGTTTTTCAGTAAAGAATACGCATGAGGCCTGCATAGCCATGTTATATCAATTACTACGGTATTTCCCAGGGATGCCATGTGGCCATTTTGCAATTGCTGGATCTGGTTTTCACCTAGCCCTCTGACGATTCCAAATTCAGGAAAGAGAAACTGCGCCCTGCTGGGAACGGTGGAAATGTGACTGAACTGTGTTTGCATGATTATCGGTTACTACCGAAGTGGTTAGCTGCCTGCCGCCGCACCAAAAGGATCGGCACATGAGAACATGGGGAGTGGGAGGAACAAATCATCCAAGTGGCAGTCCGGCGACCCATCACCCATGAAACCTTTTCTGCCGGGCTGTCCCTGCCCTCCTACCGGAACATTTTGTCATGTTTTCGCTTTTCAGAGACTTCAAGGTGGAAGAACTTCAGCAGCGATTTTCCATAGCAAGGCACACCAGTCCACCTTCAATGGCAGAGCAGCCAACATTTATTCAGAAACAGTTTCGGATTCACTGTAAATCTTGGATCAGATCATCTCTGCTCTGGTTTCAGGCTTTCCTCTGAAATGTCGGTCTCCAGTCAAAATCAGATTTGGGGAAGGATCTATTGGGGTTGTTGGTCAAGAGGACGCGATTAGGATGCTGGAAGAACAAGCCCATATGTGACAAACAGGGGTACAAGAGCTGCGGTTCAGAAGTCCAGCTCTGAGGCTGACATGCCACGCTGCTCTCACCAATTCTCCTTTCTTTTTCGGTTGCTTCCCCTCGCCGACACCGACTTTAATTCAGTGCACGACGTGGTGGGTTGCGAGGTTGGTGGAGGAAGAATCAACCGAGTGGTGGAGCACAACAGCATGCCATTTTTTCTTGGCAGTATTTAAACCTGTTTTCCTTGCTCCATCATCCGTCTGGAGCATGCATATTCCAGGAATTCAGTTCAGAGGCAGGTAGCGGTATATTCCAATTCTCCACATATATATAGAAGGCACGAGCTGGTGCACAAGCAGGCGAGAAAAACGAGATGTATGTCTCGACGTCCAATTATTATACAGTTCAGACTTCAGAGCATATGCTGTGATAGATGTGCGAGAGCCACCAGACTTTGCTGAGGAACAGCCGAGTTCGGCTCTAACAATGACTTGCTTACATGCTCATGATGTCATCTGAAATTCTGAAGGAAAATCCGCATAGTTTGCTTGAAGCTACCACAACTCGAAATTTGACAGCTTGAAGCAACCACGACAACCCGACCATGTGTTGCACACTGATATGTCTCCATGCCAAACTCATGTTATACATCCATTACAGAGGTGGTTGTCTCTGCTAAATCTGGTCCCATATATCTGACGAAAAACTCAGAATGGACAATTCTACTGCATAGAGTACTATCAACTGGAGTAACCCACAACATAAAGTACAATGCTGTAAATTACTACTACAGAGCTTTCATAGAGCAGTGCAATGAAGAGTTACCCTCTCGATCTCTTCAGCAGATATCTGAGAGAGAATATCCCTAGAGCAAACGTCTGCCAAAACCACCCTGTAGCATTCCTCGGATCGACCTTTTTCGCCAAGAACCAGGCGTAAATGGCTTCACCAATATGCAATGCCATGGCCGCTATAAATACTAGACGAATCACCAATATTGAGCGGAAAAAGAACAAATGGATGTCTAGGATCCACTTCAAAGGGCCAACTGGTGGAAGACAAGCAGCAGAAAACACACACAGCAGCCCAAGTATCACAGCCAACCAAGTAAATATGGTCGGGCCATCTAGTTCGCTTCTCTTGCGATCCTGCCAATAAGAGATAGTTGCAGCCAAGCCTTCCCGTGGGCTCACCATAGGTACATAGCCCAGTTCCTCTCTCGCTTTCAGGTACGAAAAGTAGTGTGTAACACCCACCTGGCACAAATAAATAAGCTAAATCAGATTTCACACCACAAAATAATAAAAAAAGCAACATCAGATATATGGTTAGAATATATTTAGACAACAAAATATTGCAGGCAAGCCAGACTAATCAAGAGCAAGAACATAAATAAGTAATGTTGCCAATGAGGCCATATTAGAACTTGTAGCAAACTAGTACATCACCTAGAATCGAAATACTGATAATTCAGAAGAACATGGCAAATAGGCTTACCTTATAAACTTCAGCAGGAAGAATAAGAGGCTGAGGAACCCATTTACGATCTAGCCATGGATAGAATAAGGTTGATATGAACAAACATACTCTCGAGATGGTAAGGGCGACTGAGGTATCCAGTGTAACTCGAGGAATTGCATATCCCAAACTTCTAAACAGGGGGCTGATGATAAATTGGAAAGTATTGACAGGTGATCCTACAAACAGTTATAGATACATAATAAGTCAATCCAATCTCACATCTATAATCACCATTCTCTATATCACAACCATTTTAAAAACCAAGTCTACATACTATGCTTCCTAAAAAAAGTTGTGTATTTACTGGGCATACACATAACATAAAGAGATTGAGTACATGTCTCATCAATAGTTCCGTTAATCAAGTAGCGAAGTCTAGGTTACCCTGTTAAGGACTCTGGAAGCTGAGAACTAGTGTTACCCCGTTCAATCTATGTAACACATGAAACCTTGAACTTTGGAAGTTCAGATATGGTACAGTAATTTCTTTTGCAGCTAATTTGCTACAAATGAGAAATAGCTGAGTTGATACCATTGGCCTGTGGCGATGATGCTATAGTGAATTTAAAGACAGCAAAACTCTGTAGTCTCCCCTACCTAGACTAGGCTCCCATTTGTTTAGGTTAAGCAACCAACTCTAATGTTGATATGACAGAATGACTGCACAAAAACATGGTATCACCACTCACCACATAGTACTCCAAAGGCTAACAGCCTAACAGAACTTACCATCACATACGAAATATGCCTGACCAGCTGCTACTGGAGTTCCCTTCCTGTCAGGAATGTCATCTAAAAGTCCCATGCTTGCCAGTATAAGAGCAAGAACAAGATTGTCTATATAGATCCAATCAGTTTTGACATCTGGGCCCCCAATTTTGAAGAATGCTAATCCCAATTTTGCAAGGGACAGGATTCTTGGAAGATGACGTTGTTCACCTGGGCCATAGATAGCAGCAGGGCGAATTGCACAGGTATAGAGGCGAATACTTTTATCACCCCTGTCAGATTTCACATAATAGTTAGTAAACTACAAACAGCAGCATAGCCCGAAATGCCATTCTTAGTCACAAATCAAACACAGAACAAATGTGCATATAATCAATAATAATGTTTAGCAGAAGATATTGTATACCGTTAGTAAATTCCAATTCTGTTATCCCAGACATACCATCTATACATCCTCATAGCCTCAAATACAATAAACACAGTCTCCATTGCACTTCTTTTCTATACATCCTCATAGCCTCAAATCCAAGATATTGCATGATTACTTTGATGAAAAATCCTTTGATTTAAGTTATATAATTTTCATGCAACTGATCTAAATACCCTTATATTTATTAATTGATGCACGTATAAAAGCTTGACTGCATACAATCAGTCATCTATTTTGGAAAATAAGTAGATATATGAGATGGCATGAAAAACAACAGACCTCTTAGTTAGCTCACTGCTTACATGTATTGATGCCTGTCGAAGAAGAAAGATAAACTTTTTTTTTTACCTGGGAAGAAAGGTAAACTTACTTAGCTTGCCGGCCATTACTCCTCAGCACCAACTGCTCAGCAACAGATTTGCTACGTCCATAAGCATCTACATGATCTTCAATGGGAAAATAAGGTAACGCCTCATTTCCATTGGCAATGGGCTTTCCCCCAAACACCACATTATATGTACTGACATACACAAGCCTTCTGATACCATGTTCATGGCACGCGTCTAGTACATTACATGTTCCATTTATATTGACCTCATCTGCTCTCCCAGCCTGCACCATCTCCTTCCCTGACATGCCATAGGAAGCAAGGTGGAAAACACAGTCCACACCCCGGAGAGCCCTTCCCACATCATCCTTCTTTCTAATGTCTCCTGCAATACAAAGCAACCATTTAAACAATTGATGACCAGTCCCATGAATCAAGTCTAAGTAACCAACCATTATTGATTCAAATACTAAAAAAATTTGAGGAGTAAAATTCAAAATTGTAAATTAAACTAGGCGATTATAAGCATTGAGTGATGGATATTGTCCGTGCTGCTGTAATTATTGCCAGAAACAGCTATGGGAGAGCACTGCCTTCTTAGGCGGGTACTAATTTGCAGCATGATTCAGAGATAGCATCCAATTCTGCAACCCACCATGAGGGTGAATCACACTAGAGTAAGTTATCTTCTACGCAGCGATCTGAACTGAGGAAAATGATGAGCGACTGGGGAAGAACCTTGGAAGGTGCGGACGCCGGCTTCGACGAGCTGCTGGGACCAGGGGGAGTCGGCGCGGATGTCGAGGGAACGAACTTCGCGGGCGCCGCGGCGGAGCAGCTCGAGGCAGAGGGCGGCGCCGACGAAGCCCTGCCCGCCCGTCACGGCGAACCGCACATCCTCAATCCCCTCGTTCGCGCTCAGATGCATCTCTGATCGCGCCCTCTCTGTCGCACGGACGGAGAAAACAAGGTGAAGGCGCCCTCGCCGCCGACGACGACTGGACGGGCGTGCTCCCTCACTGTCACTGAACTGCCTGGGCCGGCTCCGGTTGAGGCGTGGACAGCGCAGAGAAAAGTCAGAAAACACGTTTTGCTGGACTCCGAATTCCCGTATCAACTGGTAGATAATAGACCAACAAATATTTCGACCAGATCTGATTTTGTACAGTTGGATTGTGAGCTTTATTCGTCATCATCACAGAAACGAGAGCTGGGATCGCCTGATCAACGGCTGGCGCAAAAAGATAAAAATCACTCAAAAAAAAAAATAGGTCCCACCGAGATTTGAACTCGGGTTACTGGATTCAGAGTCCAATGTCCTAACCGCTAGACCATGGGACCTTAGATGTGAACGTTTGTAGAAAAACATCATTTATACATCTCACTTACTGTGAAGTGACCATACCATTCAAACTGATAAGATTCGTGAAGCGGAGATGCTTGTCATCACAGACCAACACTTCAGATCGATTCAATTTCCACTCTACAAGACTACCGCAAAACTAAGCTCCCCAGCGCGATTTATTCTTTACAGGGTAAGACGCCATCGTGTAGATGCCACACACACCCTCCGGCTTCCCAGTGCCCATCTTTATCCTGATGTACCCTTGCTCTCCCCAGCTCTTGCCCCACGAGTTCTTCATGGTGATGTAGTTCTGGCCATACGACGAGCCGTATCCAACCGCCGTCACCGCATGATCAAGCTCAGCGCCACAGGCTCCGTTGAACACTCCCTGCCGTCAGACATTGCCAAGTGGCATTAGATTTCATACCAACTCAACGTGATGTTAAACACGGGCGGGTAATCAGGAGTATTTTTTTTTTCTCCATTACCCCTTTGTAGAACTGGAAGTCTCTGCTCCCTGCAGCCACGCCGACACTGACGGGCTGGTGAGCCAACGCTTTCAGCAGGCTCATCTCGCTGTACTCCGGAACATCCTCGTAGCCATCTATAGTGACTGTTCTGGAATCAGGCTGAAAAACCATAGCAAATACGATCACTTGTTAGAAGAACAGCGTTCTGCACCTGGATGTTTGAAGGATTTGAGTGTAAAATTGTGTGAACCTGCTTCTCTTTGCAGTAGCCTTCTTCCATGAGGTACGGGTAGTCTTCCTCGGTGTGGATCCCCTGGTTCCCCACAATGTAAGCGAACGCGAAGTCCATGATCCCGCCGCCGCAGCCGTGGTCGAAGGTGCTGTCGCAGTCCATCAGCTCCTGCTCCGACAGTGACACCAGCTTGCCCGTGACGATCTGGTTTATCCCTTCGACGGCTGCCACCGTCGAGAACGCCCAGCAGCTTCCTGCAAGCAGATCATTTTCGTTCCTGTTATCTCTCGCCATCTTTGCCCAGATTGCATCACGATGAAATGCAGTGTACTGAAACCGAACGAATGGTGCCTTCGGTTCAGAGATTAGATTTACCGCATTTTCCTTGGTTCTTGACCGGGGTCACGGCTCCCTTGTACCTCCAGTCCACTGACCACGGCAAGTCGACAGCGCTCGCGTACCTGAACGTCGTCGACGCGCGTGACTGCGTGCCCGTTTTCGATAGCCCTGGTTTCAGTCCCAGGTGATTGGCCTTGAACTCTTCGTGAGACATGTCGGCGAACTGATTCAAGCCCAGCCAGTAGCTCCCGTTCTTCCTGTTCGTTTCTGCAATGTGCATCAGGTTTTGCCTGAATATACCGTACCTCTTCACCTTCTCCTTCGGGCTGGCGTAGACCTTGCTGTGATTGACAGACCAGGACGCGAAGAGATCATGGTTCCTGTTTGGCACTGCGAGATCCTCCTGCGAGTATCCAACAACGGAGGGATCGCGGTGGTTGGCAGAAGATACTACAAAGGTTAGGAACATCAGGAGCATTGGGAGCTTGGATTCCATGGCCAATGGCGGCTGCTATTTCTTGTCATGGGATGATGCCCCGGATTCATGAACATCTTTATACTCATTTTGCGATGTTTCTTGCACGAAATTCTCTGCACCCGATATGGAACTTCAGGTTGAAGCTTTGGAAGAATAGTGCCTTGCTTTACCAGGAAGCTGTTGGCTTGGTGTTGGTACGCTTTTGTTCCTCAAGTTTGTACGAAGACAGTCGAAGTGTCACACCTAGGCTTTTTAGGATGCTTGAATCTTGGTTTAGGTTGCATGATGCATTATGAAAATAGTAGTTTTATGCTTGCCGCTTAGCGCATCTGTTAGAAAACACTTGTCAGCCTTTGTGAACAGCTGCAGTAGCTTTTTAGAAGGATAGATAAGTATCTTTTGCTCAATTGCTCAAGCCATCACCAAATAGAAGTATCCAATAATAATCAAGTCCTCAGAAACCAACAACTTATATTTTCAAGTTGGAGTCTTTTGCAAGTGTCCATTGTCAGATGTAGTCCCAAGTGAAGTGAGGTTCCAAATTTTATACTTGCATGTAAAAAGTAGTTTTTACAAACATGACCAGTTTTGTACACTTGACTTGCAAGCATGAACATCAAGAGTTTGACCGGAGTTTTAGCATCTCGCCTATCATCTATAAAATGATTAAGTACCACAATTTTCTTAGGATCCACTAAAAATAAGATACCTGCAGCGGTTTAAGGTGCATCGATGCTACCTGTTCTGCATATGCAGGCTTTCTAGAGGGACTAATTATCTCGGAGAGGATAAGAATGGGAAAACAAACCATCTGGTTTTGGTTGGCACAACTCGTACCAACGTACAATTATTCACGTACTCCGTGGTAGAAGTTTGCGTTTGTGCGTACAGAACCCGGTCAATCTACCAATCAATACTCGGAAAGTCGGGGAAATAAAGCATCGGCTCAAGACGTATACACATAGAACTGCACCAACAAAGAGAACATCCAATGCCTGATTTCATTGTCACATCGTTGGGATAATCATGGAAATTACTACCACTGTAATTAGACAAGCCACTCCAAATTATTTGCTTCAGCTGGAGATAAACACCATCAACTTTCAGGCAGAATAGGAGCAATCCATCTCCCAGTGCAAGTTTGGGCATCTTCTCGCTGTTAATGCCCATCTTCTAGTAGAGGCTCATATCTGAAGGGCATCAGCAATAGAGCCAGCAAGGCTCAGCACCTCAAACGGAGGTTGTTGGGCAATGGCTTTCACAGTGCGCGGGCAAGAGTCAGTGATCCAGAAGTAAGCAAACTGGTCAGCTGGCCCAGCTGCAAAGCATAAATGACGATTAACTACTGACCAATGCTTGAAACCTTAATGGTTGCAAAACTGAGAGGTGGATAAATTGACCATTACCGGAGTTAGAAGTCAAGAAGCGTTCATATGA
Organism: Zoysia pacifica; assembly: GCA_001602315.1. Taxonomy (NCBI): domain Eukaryota; kingdom Viridiplantae; phylum Streptophyta; class Magnoliopsida; order Poales; family Poaceae; genus Zoysia; species Zoysia pacifica. The sequence goes on from BCLH01000844.1 coordinate 80,369, forward strand.
CTGTTTGGGGAACACAGCATGAGTGACATATGCACTGACTTTGGAAGCGCCATGAGCCGCCAGAACTTTCTGCAAAACACAAGAAGAAATTGAAAAATTCAGTATTAACTGAAGTGCAAATTTGATTCTGAGAGAAGAAAAAAAAAGGAACAAAGTATATGCCACTTAAGATCCATCGGTCTCATCATCAGTAACTCTAAATTCTAAACATTAGGATGGTTCAGCAAGTCCAACAGAGTTCAAAAGAACCATATAAAGAGTTCTATGATAAAATACACTAATGTTACCTCGAAATTTTTCTAACTTGTCCAATATGCATTAAGAAGCCGTTACTTTCTTAAACATAAGAGTGAAGAGGAAATGATGTGGCAATTGACCCTAAAGTTTCGACTAAAAAGCAGATCTACTTCCATTGTTCTGCAATTATGAAAAAATTAAAACCAAACGACTTCGAGTGACACAACAAAATAGACAAATATTTCAGTTCAACATACCTGGCATTCTCTAAGTGTTCCCCCAGATTGAACTAAATCATCAACAATAACAACATGCCTCCCTTCAGGATTTCCTTCCTTTATCCGAACTATCCTCTTGTCACCTTCACGAACCTTGTTACAGACAATCTACATAATCAAGCAGCCACAACATGAAACCCAACGAACAGAGAAGAGTAAGATTGTGCAATTCAATTACAACAAGCATATCCCCTCTTCCCAATACAAGATAAGCGGAATTAAATTTGTATCAAGCATAAAAAAGTGCTCCTGACCATTGGAAAGTGCTGCAATTGCTTGTGGAACCGCTTCCAAGCCCCATCATCTGGGAAAGCAATGGTGACCTGCACGTGACACACCAACGAATTAGAACAATACAGTTCTACGCATGTAAAGGTCGAACGCGAAAATAGTTTACGCTACGCACATTGTCCGCGTCAGGGAGCTGGCGGAGGCGCTGCAGCAAAAGCGGAATCCCAGTCTCGAAGCACGGCAGGACGTCATCGCCGAAGTAGAACCGCTCCTGGAGCGCGTGGATGTCGTAGATGACGACGCTGGTGGGCCCGCCGCGGGACTTGGGGATCATGGAGAGGATGCGCGCAAGGGTGAAGGCGGTGGCGACGTCGCCCTCCTCCTCGACGCGCTCGAAGGAGCCCGTGGGGAAGAAGGGCAGCACGAGCGTGAAGGAGGCGATGAACAACTTGGGCAGCGCGAAGATGACGGAGATCTGCTCGAAAATGACAGCCGGCGAGCTGAAGGACGCCAGAAACGCCACGTGCTGCCCCCGGATGTCGTGCGCCTTGTTGATGAACAGGTTCGGGAACCCGTCGTCGAAGCTCCTGCCGCAAACACGAGTCTCGAGGATTTAGCTCTGCTGGCTGGGAACACGACGAAGAGGAAGGGGTAAAGGTGGCGTACCGCCAGTTGATGGACTGGAGCTCGATGGCGTCGGAGCTGGCGGCGATCTTCAGGGCGAGCTCCTCGCACTCGGAGCAGTAGAAGAGGTGTATGTGCTTCTTCACCTTCTGCTTCGGCGACGCCATCTCCATCTCTCGCGGCGGCGGCGGCGGGGACAGAGGAACCCGAAAAGAACGGCGCGGCTGCTCTCTTGACGCGAGGGTTGGCGGTGTCGCCGTGTCGGCTTTGTCGAGCGGCGCAGCGGGGAGCCGTACGAATATTTCCTCTTTTTTTGTCCCGTGTTTTAGTGCTCTAAACCCTAGACCCCGGCCGCTTTATGGATGTCAACTCGGCGAGGCGAACAAATTTGGGGAGATGACGCGCTCTGGACTGGAGACGGACGCGAAGGCGCGAGGATATGCTGTCTGCCTCGAAAGATTTCGGCATGGACCGCGCCGCCACCGGCTGAACGCGGCGGCGACCATCATGAAGCACGCAGCCATCGTCGTATGTCACCCACGCCACTTCTCAATCTTGCTCCAGGTCAGGATAAAATGCTTCGATAGTTTCAGTGTAACGAAGCCTCAGGAGAGAAAAGCAACATTCCAGTTAAGCAAAAGAGCCATCTTTTTTAACACCACAAAGTATGTAGAAACAAGGGCATCAGGAAACATAAAACAATCTGAACAACGACTAAAACTTTTACTGAGTCTGGGCTGGTTTATTCCCAACTTCAGTAATTGGTGATTTACAAAGGGCCATCATGTGTGTGCATTATCCTTGCGCCAGAAACAATGGAATAATCATATGTTACAGACATGTTGTTAATCAAAAGTGCTAGAAAATTGACAACTCAAAAGAATGCCAAAACTTTTGCACACTGCGCCAATAGCTTCTCGCCGAGCGCAATCTGAGTCTATTCAACATAAACATGAGTATAAAATCGATGGCCTTACCTGCGTATCTTAGTTACAGCTGACAGCCAAGCCAATAGAATCCGAGCGTAGGAACTGAGTTTAACTCACATACTCATCAGATGTCGCATAGCTCTTTTCAAGGATGAATTTAGGCTCGCTGGGATATACAAAGACAGTAGCTGCTGAGGTCGAAGGAGTCAATGCGGCAGAATACCTCACCGAAGTTACTGTGATCTTTGGCAACTGCTGAGAGCCAGAACCAAGCGGCACAAGCTTATGACTGATAATGTGCTCTGATTTCGGTAGAACAAATGCGGCATGATTGTGAGCTCCAGAAAAAACAAAGTTCTGGGAATCAACAAGGGAGTACTTGATTTCCTGAAGTAAGGACGTTGAATTGTGGATCTTCACGTATAAAGTGAAAGGGATTCCAAGGATAGCGTAGGGAGGGCACTCCATGCTCACAACAAGCGGTGGCTCCTCAATATTGACCTCAGGTAATCTTTGTTTCATAATAACATGCCTTTCTTGACCCTCTTCAAGGCTTGAATCCCTTGACCAGTTCAGGCAAATTTCACCTAGATTGAAATTTGATCCGAGAGCTTGTGGGCGAATGGAAAATATTGCTTTGTATTCTTCACTGGGAGAAACAACTGCATGTCCACTGGTAATCCCACTGATCTGTTGCAATGAGCAGAGCTGCTTTCCATTATCATCAGGCTCAATGGTCACCGAATGCAAACGCAAAGGCACTTCGGTGCAATTTCTAGCATTCACAACAAGCATATTTGACTCATTCAAAGCAAGAGAACACATTTTATCATCGCCTCTTGAGGATCTGATCTCAGATAGCAACAGGGGTTCTCGCCTAAATGGCCTAAGAAACTGCTGACTAATTATCAAAGGGATCTTCCCCTCAATTTGCAAACTTCTATGCACATTAAGTCTGTGCACTGCTGCTTCTTCGCTTGAGCCTAGGGAGTAGCCAAGTGAAACATAAAGCATAACTGACTTTGCCCGATGCCATTTGATTTCTAATTTGCACGACCATGAATCACCCATACTCAAATTGGGAACAGAAAGAACACCAAATGAGTATTGAATCTTTTTTATGCTATCAATCTCATCCTTTGACTCTTTGTCCTCAGACATGGTTGAGACCCCAAGAAGTTCAACATGATGAGTTTCAGATTCCTCTGCTTCCCTTGGACTCATCAGGAAGCCACCGCCTCGGGCATCAACAAGGTTAATTTTCAGCTCACCGGAATGAACCGGGTGTCCTTTCGACACTACGGTTACAGGCACAACAAATAACTCTCCAACTAATGCAGGGCCAGCAGATTTTAAGTCGAGGTCAACTTGAGTGTCTGGTTCTTCAACTTGGACCAATTTCTGCCCGGAAAGTGCAAGGACATGGTCCTTCGTAGGCAGTGTCTCCACTTGGTCCTCAAATTTCCATAATGGGAAGTCTTCCATCGAAGCAGGACTTTCAGCTTGGCAGCAAATCACAAGGTGTTTATTTATTGTTACCTTAACAGATAAACATTCTAGCTTTCCACTCTGTTCTGCAGAATGTACCCATATGTAATTACCAATATGTTGTAGAAAAGCTATTAATAAATACTCCCTCCATCCACAAAAGAATGTCATTCTCACTTCCCAACGCAATACTCTCTATATCTCCTTTAACTCCATACTTTTTCATCCTTAATCCCCAAGCCTAAACCCCAAAAAAATTCTCTTTTGTGGATGGAGGGAGTAGCAAATATAGAGGAAAGCTTCAGCTCAAGTGTAAGGGAGCAAAAACGTCAAAAGTAAAACAGCCATAACTATGTCTTGAACTTTCAAGATGACAGATAATAATACTATTCTTATATGATGCCCATTTTTGAAAATGAATGTGTCTATTTATTACCATAACTAGAGTATTAGACAGCTTGCCGGCATATAAATTGATTTTTTCATACACAATTTCTTATATAATTATTGTTAAGTTTTTGTTCTAAGCTGATTTCCTTTTCAGCTTCGGTATACCTTAGGTCCATATGTATAGATCATATAGTGTGCACTGTGCAGGTTTTCGCAATATGCCATAGCAATAGGGCATGTTATTTTGTTGTAAGAAAAATATCTCGATAATTGACACCCTATGGTTATGATACTCATTTCTTAAAAATGGTATGAGGTTATTTATTTTCCCAGATTAGCTCAAATGCTATGTTTCTTTACTTGACAAGATTTCTAACATCCCAGCACAATAGTTTGTGCTATGAATAAATCAAAATGGAATTAGTGTGGCAGGCATTTGCAGTTCTGCTAATCCAAGTTCCCGCATAGAGATAGAGTATTTAGTCTCACCACTTCACAGGTTGCAAAATTGGTAGTGAGACAGGCAGAGAGAAAGAGTAATTAATGACATGCTAAACAGCAAATGGATGCGCAATTTAGTAAAATGAAGCATACATATTTATATAAGAGTACCTGATTTAACTTCACGTGTCAAACGTGTCCATTTATTCGTGAACAGTAAAAGAGAAGAAGTAGATTGAAGAACTTGGCCCGATAAAGTTGAACTCAAAGGAGAATCTTCCTGTGCACTCTGTATTACAAAGTTACAGTCTGATTGATTGAACTGAAGCTCCAACTGATCAATCACAACTGGAGAAGGAAGATGAGATAACAGTGACACACTGACAAGCAGAGGTGAACCAGGTTTCACAGATTGATCATGAAAAGCAACAGTCGCAGTAAGCACCATTCTTAGTGGGCTTATTTGATCAATGTCAAGGTGAATGCATTCGTCCATTGCATTGTTAAATACATCATCAGTTCCTTCTGCCAATTTTCCCTCCAAAACATTAATAACTTCCTGTTGTATGGCCTCTCTTCTGGAAGTGGTAGGAGAACCTGCAGGCCCAATCTTGCTATCATTTTTTCTGTTTTCATCTCCAGTGCCAGAAAATAATGGCAAAGCAGCCATCTCTAGGGAATAACTGATAAAATCCTTTGGAGAATTAAGTTTTATTGAGCACTCTCTCAAGTATCCAAGGTTTTCCCATAGCAAAGTGGCCCAGCCGTCTTGGCGATACAGACCAGCAACACCATCGAAGAGTTGCTTTGCGTTGCTGAAATCCCCAGCTGCATAATATTCTATGGCCATTCCACAACTACAGGCCGAAGCCATTTTTGTAGCACCAAGGCTCTGAAATGATTCATAAGCTTTTCTGAACAATGCAATTATCTCGTAAGAATCCTGAAATCTTTCAGCTTCAGACAAAGCATAGCCAATGTATTCGGTATCAGAAAGGCTACAAACACAATTCGAGGTATAAGTATTATTCATATAAAATTGTGCTATCATTTAACACAATTATAAAGGAACTTACGGTAGCACAGAAACTGTATCTCCTTGCTCAAAAAAGCGCACATATTGACCAACATATACAGAAGGCATTACTGACTCGGGTATTCCATTAACTCCAGTGGTATGGTTTTCCATTGCTGATGAGCACTCTATAGCATACCTCTTCTCCCTCAAGTAAGTTGCTGCTAACTGTCAGAAGGGAATGAATGATAAATCAATATTAGTGCAAATCAAGTAAATCGAGTGTGTCTCTGATGCAGTGCTGCATGATGTAAGTCAAACCTGGTAGTAATAAGCTGGCTGAAATTCCCACTCAGTCAATGCGTTGTCAGCAGTACCAAATCGAGGAGATAGTGTGTCTGGAATAGCTGCGGACGTTGTTTCTAATAGCTCACCAAAGACAAGGAACTGCCTGCTAAACCACTCCCAATGAAGAAAAGCAACTTCTGGTATTCCGACAACACGCTCATAGCTTCTGGTATGCTTACGGAACCATGTGATTGCTTCTACTACTTTCCCAGCATGAAGTAGCAAAGTTGATATTTTAAAATGAAATTGCTCAGCAACTGCTTTTATCTCAACTAGGCGTTGGGTCGGAGGCAACCTTGTTGATGTTGCAATCATCTAAATATGAACAAAATGTCAATTGATGGTACAAAGCCAATAGACATTGATTGAAATGATAACAGATCAAATAACAGTTAAAAGGTTGTTTACATCAATGATATGCGATAGCACTAGGTTTCCTCATAATTTCAGACCTGAGGAAATCCATTCAGTATGCCAGTAGGTGATTCGATTATCTGACGATGCCTATAATGTATACTAGTAGCAATTAAGGAATAGGGTTGTGATCACACCTCACGCAAAACACGTACACCTTCCTCGTAGAATTTTAATGCTTCAGGCCAATCCCTTCTGAACTCAGCATAAACAGCAACCTGACGAACCAAGTAATTCGGCAGATAGTAAAATCAGAACACTGTGGAGAGGGTGAAAGATTTTGCACAAATCATCAATAAATTGCAAAAGAAAATCTCTCTTCATTTCCAGTTCTTTTGCACTGGCACAAAGATAATTAACGGTACCAAACTGAAGAAGAGAGAAGCTCTTACTTTATAGCAGTAGCGGATGCTCAGTTCGACAGAAGCAAAGTTTCTCTTCTCAATGCGAGCTTTAATCCTTCGGCCTTCCTCTTTATAAAAGGTTGAGCATAACTCAGTAAAGACATTCTTCAATCTGCAAATATGACATGTTACACATGTTATAATACACAGCTCCAAGGAAAATAAGAGGGACAAAAGGGGGGAAAAAAGTTTTTTATAAAAAAAATTTGAACAGTAAAATAAGAGGTACACATAAGTTTCAGAAAACCAGACTTGTCAAGAGATTTGTTCCATTCTGTTTCATCATGCTCAACCAGCACAATGAGGTGCTTAGTATCGATTTCTGCACGTTTTCTCAATGCAATTGTAACATCCTCGCTCAGTTCATCTGCAAAACATTATTGGGTTTTCCGTAATGGCATTCCATTAGCCATAAGCAATGCAACATAAGCAAGATTCACTCTGAATGACAGAAAAGGGTACTTACCACCAGCATGAGCCTGTACAAGCACCACCACTAATTTAGTGTTTTTTCCTTGAATTGCAGACCTGGCCCGGGAAAAAGAAATTAGTCCCTAGCATTTGCAGATTCGATATTTTGTTACACTAGGTGCAGTCGTTAAGCTGCCTGATGCCTTCGCGAGTCCTCAAAAAAATTGAGGGGTCACACATTTGCATTCTAGCACTTATAACTTGACCTCTGAATCTCTAATACGAATATACTCCTATCAAATTGCGGTCAACAGAGCAAAAAAGTCAGATTACTTACTTGAGGTTCTCGAGATCGGAGCAGGCCTGGAGCCACTGGGTGGGGTCGCCGGAGACCTGATCGGTCCGAAAAAGTGCGGCGACGGCGGCCGGGACGCGAGTGCGGTGCTTCAGGAGCCAGTCCTTCTTGAGGATCCCTGCGGCAGCCTGCGGCGGCGCGAGCGGGTCGCGGGTCTTGCCGCTCCGGGCGAGGATGGAGGCCTTGGCAAAGTCCGGGAGCGCAAGAGTGTTCATGGGCGGCTGCTGGGAGCTGAGCGCCGCCGAGATCGAAGGGTGCAGCTCCGGGCACCCAACGATGGACACGAGTGCCAGCGGCGGCGTTCGCAGCTCTTCCGGGTAGTCCTCCATGGTCACCCACTCGAGGTCTCGAAGAGAATATCAGCGAGTGGATCGGGCGTCGGCGGCGACACACCGGCGACGATCGCCGTGGCCCGGTAGGACGGAGGGGAGCTCGGATCTGTGGCTGTTTGGTTTTTTTCAGAGGAACGGGGACGGACGACGCGCGAAGATGTAGTAACTGGGTAAGATGAGGGTGTTTCTGTAAAATGGCGGCATCTTCATCTGATTTCAAAATATTTGGTTGGTTTAAGAGCGAAAATTACTTAACTCATCTCAAATTCAAAATAAACAATTCCATCGTCCATAAAATGTTGTCTTTTTACTTTTTAGACATCAAGATGATGTTTGGTTACATATACGGCAATGGGAATGACTGTGATAGTATGAATAAGTAACAAAGTGATTATCAATGGGATATTTATTGTTTGTTTGATGATAATAATGTAATCACGTGTCACCAACAGGTTTGGTTGCTGAGGGCACCCGCGCATCCACCTACAACATTGTTGTCTGCTACTGTAGCCACGGTAGCCTCACTCGCCACTAACACCTGCTACTGTGGCCGTGTGCCAAATTCGTCGTCATTGGGCTGCAGTCCATTGCCGCTTCCGCGTGTTGAATCCATCGACGCTTGCCGCCGCACGCCAAGGCCGCCGTTGTTTGCCTAGCTGCTACCTACTGTCGCAGTATTTGTGGAGCACAACAGTATCACAGAGTGCATAAGCACGACGGAAGAGGTGCGCAAGATGTTGATAGACCTCTAGAGACAGAGGCGTTGGATCCGCCGAAGGTGGTGGATGAGCATGTCCAGGCAAAGCCAGACAACATGCTTGAAGAGCGTGTTGTCCGAGAGCACGCGGGCCATGAAAACGATAAGAGCTCCTGTGGAGAGCAGCATCACCGATGACCACAGCCACACGTCTAGTTGCCGTAGCTGCTACTCGCTGTCTAGCGTCCCTGAGACACTGCAACTTATCGTGCCCGCATCTTGTAGTCTATCAAAGCAGCCGTCATCTCTTACGACTCACGCAATTGAGCAATCGGGTTGAGAAGAGGTTCCATTCTGTAAAGGGATTCGTTGATGGTGAATGACTGACGGTATCACGCTTTTACAAAGGATGAAAATGGTTCACGTATCACAGATCTGTTGAGTCAAATGTAAGACAACGTATTTAAGCATCATCATGAGCTATTAACACCATAATTAAGCCCAACCAAACAACTTTCAAGTTTAATCATAACCAAGAAATTAGACGGCACTAAAAATCATGACATTTTTCTAAATTTAAATATATTATATCTAAACATATCAGAAACCAATGAGAGACACAGCCGATAAAGAAGCATATATTTGTATCTTTCTGATGACGGGGGTAAAAGTAATAGCGATGAAACCAGAATAGAATGTAAAATGAAAGTGAGATCATTGCATTGAAAAGAAATGCTTCATATGAAAAGACAGGAACCAACGGAAGATTCACAAGCAAGGACCAGCTCTACAAAATCAGAGGGGAGCCAGCATGTAAAGTCCAGTTGATTTTGTAATATCATGTCACACAGACAAAAGAATTCATCTGATCTGCAAAGATGGATCACAAGTAGGACTACGTTTAAATAAACCACGTGCAATTTCAATAGAAATATAACTATTTCATTGTACTATTTACAAGGGTGGTTCAAGGGTCAAAACCCTCGTGCTTTCATACAAACTTGAGCTAAATCTTAAATTCTCTGAAGCATTTTTTCAAATGCTATTTTTAACAATTTCCCCCCTTGTTCCTAAGGCTTTACCATAAACCATAAAGAGTGATGGGCCCTAACCCACAATAGAGCAACTAAATCCACAAGTTTTGCAAGACCGGTCCATGTCTGGCAGCGGGCGGTAGGTAAGGGCCTCTAGGCCCAAGCGGGTCGGCCTGGTGGCGCGAAGCAACTAGAGGAAATCCTCACGTGACGCGAGTCCGCGACCCGCGATCCGTGGAGATCGATCTCACTCCGGCCTCCAGCTCCAGGCTCCAGGCCACCCCCCTCCTCCGTCTCCCCTCTCTTGCCTCGCTCACACCACGGTGCAAACCTGCCGCGAAAATAGCAGCCGCTCGTTCGCTCTCTCCTCCCGCGATGAGCGACGCGCGGGGCTACGCCGCTGCTCCCGACCGCGAAGGGGGCGACCCGCACGACCTCAGGCTCGCCGAGGAAGAGGAGGTACCCGTGGCGGAAGCGCCTGCTGCACCTGCAGAGGGCGGGGGCACGTCCCCAAACGCGGAACCGGAGAGCGACGACGGCGAGGGAGAAGATTCTCCGGATCGGGAGGAATCCAATGCGGTCCCGAGCGGTGAAGGTGACCGCGCGATGGTGGACGAAGACCACGAGGAACGGGAGGGGATCGTTGGCGGCGTAAAGGTGGAGACGAACGGCGAGGACGCCATCAGCCACGACGGCGCAGGGAAGGGCGACGAGGATGACGAAGGAGGGGATGAGGAGGAGGAAGATGACGACGACTCCACCCCTGATGCGTCGCCGATGGCGGAATTGAAGGTGGAGGGCGATAGCCCCGTTGGGATGGCCCAGAGTGAGGCCAGCCATCGCGTGGAACTGGACCCCTTCCTCGACGGCGACGATTCCGGGACGGAGGAGGAGCAGGCGGCGTTCATGGCGGAGCTTGAGCGCTTCCACAGGGATCACGGCCTCGAGTTCAAGCCGCCCAAGTTTTATGGCAAGGGCCTGAACTGTCTCAAGTGCGCATCTTTCTATCTCGCTCGGTTATTTATATGATTGTATCGGAGATACTCCAGCGTTATGCCAATATTTCTCATCGTCTAAACTTGCTCTGTCGAAATCCAGGTTGTGGAGGCAGGTTGCCCACCTCGGAGGCCACGAACAGGTACGGTGGATTTCTATATTGCACACAATCACCTCTTACTGTACATACCAGAGTAGCGCGGGGATTATTTGACATACTGCCCGCTCGCTGACATGTGGGACACGAGCCGTGTGGCATTATGTCAGTGGATCCTTTGCCCAAATTGAATACTTTGCAGTTTTAATGATATCTGTTCCTCCGTGAATAAAATTAAAAGCAAACATAATACTTATCATATAAAAACTGAAGTTGCAATCTCTCAGTGACTGCACCACAAGCCACAATTTTTTTCTCGTTATGTTATGAAAGACGAATAGTTTTTCTCAGTTGTTATTGTAGTGAAATTTTGGTTTATTCAGGTAACATTTTGTAAACTATGGCGTCAAGTTGGAGAGACGTTCAGACCGCCGAAGTAAGTCTCTTTTCAAAGTACATATTGAACTGAAAATACATATTAAACCTGAGTTTGCAGAAGATACATGTTATGCTGTATAATTTATTTTATTTTTATGTATTCTTCTGCAGGACCTGCACTACTGTTTCTTGGTCATTCCGAATTTTCTATGAGAAGGTAATACTTTAAGTCTTTGTTTGGTTTCATAATTGTTTTAGAAAGGTCTTTGTAAGCAGTCTTCCCATGAACAGTGGCTCTTTTTACATTAGTTTATTTGCCAGGTTTTCTGACTTCATGTCCTGAATGCTTTATTTGCTAGATTTTCTGCCGATTGTAGTGAAAGTCATTGCTCTATACTTATGGATATCCCTTTAATATTTTTTTTCATTGGTCACCATGGTCTGTAAACTGATTAATGTAGGCACTTCTTGAGTATGAAAAGTACAAAGTCCAGACTGGTCAGCTCCAAATACCACCACCTACTTTACTGCCAGCTGGTGGTACTGACCGTGAGGTAAATCTTTTCTTTCGCAATGAAATTTTACTTCTAGTCCATTTTTTTAATTTCCCAGTTTACCAGAGATTTGTAGTATTTAATGGGATTCAGTTTATTGATTTAGATATATTGTGAAAAGTTTTTATATTTTTTTTCATTATAATTAGTGTCATGTTGGCTAGATACTTCATTCTGATAAACAAAAATATGGGCAAATTGAAGAAGAGGATTTTATTCTGCAACTGTTGCAATGTTTCATGCTGGAAACCTTGCATCAGTCATCAATCCTGATTTCTATGAAACGGGACAGTGGACACGTTAATTAGGATTTAAACTGATTGCTAATCTTTCATTAAATTTTGTGACACTTCTGTTGGTGTTCTATTGATGAAGATGCTAGCAGCTTGTATTAGTTAGTTTGAAAATTATTTCAATGGTTTTGTAGATGGCTGCGAATCAATCATCTTCTGCTAGAGTTAGACGCGATGCTGCTGCACGTGCTATGCAGGGGTGGCATGCTCAGCGGATGATTGGCAACGGTACATATGGAGATCAGATTTTAAAGGTTAAAAAAAATGTTGCCTCTTACTGGCATTTACTTCATATCTTCCTTTTCTACTGTCCATTTAAAAATATTAATCTTTCTACAGGACCAGGATTCAATCCCAATTTCAAGTCACGGCAAAAATCTAAATGGCTTTGGTATGCTTCATAAATTTTCTCCTGCTTATGCATTCTATCCAGTTTTTTCTCATATATTAGTATCGACATTTTTAGGGGTGCTGAAGAGAAAGAAAGCATCTAGTCCAGAGTATACTCCCAAGCTGTCCCGTGGAAAAGTAAATAAGTCACAGTTAAGACTTTCCTAACCAGTCATTTGGAAGTATTAGTAAGCCGTAATTTAGATGATTAATGGCCCCTGAACATGTTGCTAATATGAGAAGTTATAAAAATTATGCTTTGTAGGGCAATTTGTGTTGAATGCTGTATGTTTTTATCTATGATATGTGATGGTGCCTTATCCTGTAGTAACATAATACTAATTTTCAGGGAAGATTCTCTGGTCATGGACATTGGAGAACCTGCTGATTGGGTAAAGATCAATGTGCGACAAACTGTAAGTTCAACTCAAATCATTTTATTTATTGCATGGTGCACAAATCATTTTTTTTCCAGAATGACAATTCAAAAATATGATATAATTTCACATAGCTAGTTCTGGAGAACTTCATTTTGATTTTTATGTTTCTGATTGTTGCTTTCCTGCAGAATGATTGCTTTGAAGTCTATGCACTAGTTCCTGGACTTCTACGAGAGGAGGTGGGGATCCTTTTGTTCATGTGAAATAAATCTTTTCAGTGACTTATCAGAGATAAACAAAAGGAGGCTATGGTGGAGAAATGTTAACTTTGTTCTGATGATGCAGGTGCATGTTCAGTCAGATCCTGCTGGGCGGCTTGTTATCACTGGGGATCCAGAGCACCCTGATAATCCTTGGGGGATCACTCCATTCAAGAAGGTGAAAATTGTCCATTCAAATGCTAGCACGAGAACATGTGAGAACGCTCTAGTTTAACAGGAAATTTCTGTCAGGTTGTCAACCTGCCATCAAGGATTGATCCTCACCAAACATCAGCTGTTGTCACACTTCATGGTCAGCTATTTGTGCGTGCACCATTTGGGCATGCCGATATGTAGATATGGGCCCTTATCACTCAGTTTCCTTGACTACAGCTCCACTTCGGCTGTGGCATTCTTCGATACATCTAGGTTCGTGAATTGTTTTCCCTCAGCCATTCGTTGTTTCAAAACTCGTCTTGTTTCTTTAATTATTATTTGAACTCTTCTGTTCATTGTGCAGGTTTTAGCTCAGTTTTGTTTAGGAAGTAGGACTTCAATTAAGCAGATGCATGATATCTACATCTCAAAACCTTTCTGCGATCGGAAGCTGGCGCTGACATCTGTTATTATCTTGTTCATTATTATTATAGTAATAGGCATAAAGTAGCTGGTTCATGCATGATTTGTGTTATGGTAAATTTTCTTAGAAAGAAGACAATGATATCACTAGGGCTAAGATTAGTTACAGGTTATGGTGTTATGTTTCTATTGTAGGAGACAGTATGTTATTTTTCCTCGTTGATGTTTATAGTTGACTTTATTCATGACTCCAGCGACCTTTTTTTCATCATTGTACATTGACTCTTGTGTGTTTCATCTGTAGCCTATCCAACTTGTTTGGGACTAAGCGGCTGTGTTGTTGAAGCTATTTGCTGCCTTCAAAAGTCCTGGACAGTGCTTCATTTCCTAAATCTTATGGCCTTGGATTTTAGTTGGACACAAATGATGCTGCACGAGTAGGGTGAAGGGGTAATACGTAAACCCTAATTTGAGCAAACTTCTGTATGAGCCCACCGGCCCAAAGCCCAATTCTTGTAGGAGTATCTACGAAATGGATCCGACCCGCCGGTTCTCGGATGGGTACGGACGATACCATCAAGCACCCACCGGGGAGGCCGGTCGGGGCCGAGGCCACCGGACGCGACGGCGACGTGAGAACGCATCGTATATTCGCTTCGCCTTGGCGTGGGCGAGGGGTTGGCAGGGGTCACCTCCGGTATATAATCCTCCTGCATCGCACTCGGCTCTCCCCCATCACAGCGCGCCACCAGCAGACCAAACACGTATCACAAGCAGGCCGAGCCGGCGACGAGAAGCGGCGCTCGATAGCAATGGATTCCGACTACGGCGTGCCCCGCGAGCTCTCAGAGGTGCAGAAGAAGCGAGCGCTCTACCAGCCTGAGCTGCCCCCCTGCCTCCAGGTGCACACACTGCCCCTCATTTCCGCTGCTACCTTCCGTGCGTGCGCCATTGCCGCCATTCCCGGCCTCCACGTCTAGATCTGCGGTGCGTAAGGTTGCGCGACGCCAGATCCCGCGCCGCTTTCCCCTCGGATCGGTCGCTTGCCTCTTGAGGTCAGGTCATAGTGAGCGTCACCTGCAAATGATTGGCACGCCGTCGCTTTCGTTGGCGAGACCGGATCTGAGTTCTGGTGTACCGGTGTACGTCGCCTCCGCAATCCGCATTATGGATTCTGTCCCGTACTCCCGTTGTGTAGATCGATCGGCTTGTCCGAGCTGCGGCAGCGCCGCAGCGGGGGCTTAACGGTTTGTGCTTCGAGAATTGTTCGATTTGTTGTTTCGCATGTTGTCGTATTGTTTAGTCATTACCGGTTGGAGACTTGTAGTGTAGGACTGTAGGTTTGCAAGTGGGATTCCTCTGTATCGACCATGGACCTTTTCGCTTTCACGAATCGTTGAATTTTTTAGATTTAGGTTGACTCTGAGTCTGATCTCTATCGAAAGTAACTTTGTTCTGTTAGTTGCATATTCGAACTGTATCGAATGATTCCACAATAGCTTTTCGAAACAAATCTCTTTTGTGCTCATGTAGTTACTCAGCTCAATCCTTTCTCTGCGGCCTGAACTATTCACTATATAAATTAGGGCACTACTGTGAGGGTGGAGTACGGAGATGCCGCAATAGCTGCTGATCCGGCAGGTGCTCATGTGATCAGCCACACCTTTCCCCACACCTATGGACAGCCCCTTGCTCATTTCCTGAGGAAGACCGCTGTTGTCCCTGATGCTAAGGTCATATCAGAGCACCCTGCAGTCAGGTATCACTATGTCAACTCCAGTTTTTTTTTTTTTTTTTTTGCCTTCGCAAAATTACTTTCCCTCATCTCTCTACTCTCTTACGCACGGATTCACCTAATCCTTCTGTTCTATGTGCAGGGTTGGCATTGTCTTCTGTGGAAGGCAGTCCCCAGGAGGCCACAATGTTGTTTGGGGACTGTACGATGCTATCAAGGCTCACAACCAAAAAAGCAAACTTATTGGTTTTCTTGGTGAGTAATTCAATACTTTGCAGGGACCACGTAAGGGCATCCAACCTCTGCTTTTTTCTTGATATGTTATTGCCATATAGGAAGCTAAGTAGCATGCATTAACATACATTTAACGCATAAGTCCTGCAAGCAACTTAGAACATTAGCATGCACTTTAGTTTTCCTAGCAGTGATGCTGTTTTGTCTCGTTATGTTTTTTACTCTATATTTGATGGTTATCAACTGCACAGCATTTATTCATCATCATGCTGTTAGTCCTAATTGCTAAACGTCTTAACTTTACTGGGTTCGCTTCATCCAAATCAGGCTGAGTTTCATAGATCTCAGTGTCTCTTGCCTCTCCTTCCTTAATCTCATCCATGAACTAATTTTTTTAAATGTTGAAACAGGTGGATCTGATGGCCTTCTTGCACAGAAAACCCTGGAAATCACCGATGAAGTTCTTTCTTCATATAAAAATCAAGGTGGTTATGATATGCTGGGCCGGACGAAGGATCAGATTAGAACAACAGAGCAGGTAAACGGTGCCATGGCTAGTTGCCAAGCTTTGAAGTTGGATGCTCTAGTGATCATTGGAGGTATGCTACGCTTCATAAATAAAGTAGGATTTTAATTACACTTCATTTTTCTCAACACCAATTTTCAAATTTGAAGGTGTCACGTCAAATACTGATGCTGCTCAACTTGCTGAGACTTTTGCTGAGGCAAAGTGTCCAACCAAGGTGCATTGAAGCTTGGATCCCTTCTGTTCAGTGCATGCGATGGATTCTCCTTATTTATGAGCTGACACAATATATTGTTAAACAGGTTGTAGGCGTTCCTGTAACCTTAAATGGAGACCTTAAGAACCAGTTTGTTGAAACTACTGTTGGATTTGACACCATATGCAAGGTAAGGACTGCTTTATTTACATGATTGGTTGGACTTCCTTTCCACACATGTACTTTATGCCTTAATTATGCTTCCATTATTGCCAGTGCACAAGCATGTGTTGTTCTTCTTCCTGAATCTTTTTCCTTGTTCAAACAGGTGAACTCACAACTTATAAGCAATGTCTGCACGGATGCTTTGTCTGCTGAGAAGGTAATTGTAACACAAGATAGCATAAAGACTCCTGTCGGACACATTCCATTTTCATTAAATTTATTTACTTCATGATAAATTACCTTGCCCATTCCTGTTCCTGCTTTATAAAATCTTTTGAGGAATCAATACGTTAAATTAGTTTGCATTAATAAAAAAATTATAATAACAGTAACAATATTATTATTACACCACCTTTTTTTTCACATTCCACCTTCCATGTTGTGTAGGATTAGGATGTAATATACACAAGCTTCATGTAGGTGTATAGTATGCAATGCAGGCTGAGCATACACTATATATGCAAAGATTGAAATTAATAGATACATTTCTGATCTGCCTTTTGGTTTTGTTCAAAATGCCAGTATTACTATTTTATTCGCCTTATGGGACGGAAGGCTTCTCATGTGGCATTGGAGTGTGCTCTTCAATCACACCCAAACATGGTTTGTACCTCTTGCTTTCTGTCTCTGCTTGCCTGTGGACCCATGTTACAAAATTTGTTTTACATTCTTTTGACTTGTATCTATTCTCAGGTTGTCCTAGGCGAGGAGGTGGCGGCATCCAAACTTACAATTTTTGATATTACAAAGCAGATATGTGATGCAGTACAGGCAAGAGCTGAACAAGGTATGCAACCTTGCCTGCTTTCTATGATCTTGTGAGATGCTATGTAGCATTAGAACTTTTAGTATGCCAATTTATTGATGTTCCTGACACATTTTCACAGACAAGAATCATGGGGTTGTGCTTATTCCTGAGGGCCTTGTGGAGAGTATTCCTGAGTTATATGCTCTGCTTCAGGTAAGTTAGCCCCATGTCTTTTGGACTTAAGAGGTTCATTTACAGTTGTACTCACCATATCTACTTGATTATAGGAAATTCACGGCCTCCATGGTAAAGGTGTTTCCATTGAGAATATCTCCTCTCAGCTTTCACCTTGGGCATCTGCGCTGTTCGAGTTTTTGCCCCCATTCATTAGGAAGCAGGTATGTGTTGCTTCATTATTCTATGAAGCTGCTTTAGGAAGCTGGTTTGTTTCATTTTTGCTCAAATCAAATTTCAATTGTTCTAACAAGTTTCTCTGATGCAGTTACTTCTACATCCTGAATCTGATGACTCAGCTCAACTTTCTCAGGTATAGTAGCACATCAAATCATCGTCTCTCTTTTTTAATGTAGACCTTCTGATTGAATTTTACTTGTTTTCTCTGCAGATTGAAACTGAAAAGCTTCTAGCCCAATTAGTTGAGAATGAAATGAACAGACGCTTGGTATGCATTCTATGGACTTTCTTGTAATCATCAGTTTTCCTAGAGACATTTATGGGTATCTACTTGTACACCATGCAAGAATGTTCTATCAGTGGTTAAGTTCATATCGTTCTTTGCCTTTATGCAGAAGGAAGGCACATACAAAGGAAAGAAGTTCAATGCAATCTGTCACTTTTTTGGCTACCAAGCTAGGGGTGCGCTGCCTTCAAAGTTTGACTGTGATTATGCCTATGTAAGCCCCAGTTCAGCTTAATATTGAAAGGGCATATTCTTGCTGTTGAATGATAATGTATGTTGTTGGTTTCAGGTTTTGGGGCATGTGTGCTACCATATCGTTGCTGCTGGTCTGAACGGTTACATGGCTACTGTGACAAACCTTAAAAGTCCAGTGAGCAAGTGGCGATGTGGTGCTGCTCCTATTTCGGTAAGATTAGGATTACATACCTATATAGTAGTTTATATGTGAACCAGTCCAGTATAGGATACGTATTACTGTTCACTTTTGAAGATAATACCTAACCCAATGCTTATTGTCCTGCAGTCTATGATGACTGTGAAGAGATGGTCGCGTGGCCCTTCAGCAGCTCAAATTGGGAAACCTGCTGTTCACATGGCTAGTGTCGACTTGAAAGGAAAAGCATATGAGTAAGTCTTCACTGTCTGAGAATAGTTCTGTTGTATTTATGTCCATTGGCAAAATGAGCCATGTTATCACATTATGCTGATAATCTTTGACTCTTAACCTTTGATCTTCTTGGGCACCTTCCTTGGTTGCTTATCCGTAAGTAATATAATTCTGGTACTGATGGCACATATCTTAAATTTTCAGGCTACTGAGGCAGAATTCTTCCAGCTTTTTGTTGGAAGACATTTACAGGAACCCTGGCCCTCTCCAATTCGAGGGACCAGGTGCTGATTCCAAACCTATTTCATTGTGCGTTGAGGATCAGGACTACATGGGTCGGATAAAGAAGTTGCAGGAGTACTTGGAGAAGGTAGTTTCACATCCCTGAAATGTTTTTGCTCAAATCGACATAATGCCTCATTGACAAGTAATTCTGATTTGGCCTAGTCTTGAACTTCTTTTTACAATGTTGTGCAGGTGAAAAGCATTGTGAAGCCTGGATGCTCGCAGGACATCCTTAAAGCGGCGCTGACATCCATGTCTTCTGTGACGGAGACACTGACCATCATGTCTTCGTCCACTGGCCAGACGCCACTCTGAGTTTTATGGTTCAAACTTGATTTTTTGTGGTGTGATATGGTAAACCACATGTACCCCGGTGGCCTTCTCCTGCGCCACTGTTGGTTAGAAGCAATGGCCTTGCTACCACGGGCCGTAGCTTTCTGAGAGATGTATCAATTTTGACTCCGGTAGTTTGATTATTTGTTGTGATCGGAATAATTGTTCAAACAGCCGTTGTGATGACTATTAATTAATAAACCAATTTTGTGACCGCATTTATCTCTGAGCTGCCCCGGTGATCTGGCGGAGGGGGTTTGTGCCCCCCTGTCCTGCTAATTTTCCGAGGAAGAAGAAAATGAAGAGGGGGGGGGGGGGATGGGCTTAGCGGAAGGAGCAGGAAGAGAGGAGCCCCCCCTCGCTGGAGCTGGCTCCGCCGCTGGGCCATGTGAATTCGCTGGGCTTTGTTCCTCTCACACCAACGTTAGCAAGCAGTAATCGGGCTAAGAGCAGCCGCCAAGCTGTCGCTCCCTCAAAAATGGGCCAATGGCACAATGCTTTCTAGGTGTTTTTTGGAATGTAAATTTTTTTTCTGTTTCCTCTATTTTTTATAAAATTAAATTAATTTTTGTAAAATTTTCGCATTCCAAAAGAAGCTAAAAAAAGATTTCCAAGAGACTCGCATTGTCGCACGGCAGTGTAACACCGCCGGTGCACGTTGACGAGCCGATGCATCGACGGCGACGGCGGCGTCAAACCCTCCTCGCTAGCTCCTGCTCCGTTTTCCCCACGCCCTCTCCAGGCTGTTCATCCTTCCTGATACGATCATACGACTGCCGAAAGTTCAGCACACAAGCAGAGCCGCGACCGCGTGAGCCAGCGCGGCAGGAAAGCAGCGGCAACAGTTGACGCGACGGGGCGCAGGGTGACCGCGGCCGCGGGGTCGCCGGCACGCTCACGTGGTCGCGCGGCCCGCCTCGCCGCTTGCTGGCCCACGGCCCATCGCGGCATCTTCCTCTTCACTCTTCTCCCCTCCCGCTGCCGTTGCTGTTTACGGGGGGCCGACTCCCCCGCGTGGCCGCGACCCCTCCGCACGCACTGGTCCCTTTCCCACGTGGCCGTCCCTGTCCCACCCTGCACGCGGCATCGCTGGTGGTGCATCCGACGGCTACTCCGCCGGTCGACACGTGTGCCTCGAGGCTTACCTGTAACAGCGTGGCGCATCATTGCATGTTCCATTATCCTTTATCATTATCAGTTGGTTTAGCTAAAAAACAACCACGAACATGCATACTTTTTTAAAAAGTAGTACTCCTGCACTCCAGTTCTCCTGAACAGGCAATAATCATACAAGTAAACAGGCATACAGCAAGCACGCACACGGCATGGTGCTCTAGGTAAACATAGACATGACAGACATGGAAAAATTCTATGAAACGACCCTGAGCTACAAAGCTGTGCAAATGAGCAAAGTAATCACTCACTGCAAGTTGCAGATCGATGTGGCCATCTTCTTCGGTTGCATGCATCATCCCGGATTAGGTCACCGCAGATTAAGACCGGTCGGTGGCAGCAGCAACAGCAGCGGCAACAACTGGCCGGCATCATTTCCCATCCGATAAATCAACGGCGAAAGGCGGCTTAAGGGCGTGCGGGCGGGTGCGTCATTAACAACTAATCAATCCCCAAAGTCAGACGGCACCAAAGGAAAAAAGGATAGCATCGCTGTCGAGCTGCAGGGCTGGCGCGCGCCATGGACGGAGCTGACGATCGAGAGTGTTGCGGTCCTGTGAGCCTGTCGGCCGAGGGAGAGAGGTGCATGGCAACGCGACAAGCCAGCGCGGGGACGAAGCGAAGCACATGCCCGGCGACGAGACAGCGCGCCGCTCGGGATTATCTTAATCACCGTCCTAATCTACTCTTCTCTAATCTAATCTAATCTAATCGCTCCTCGATCCCCACTTGCAAGCACGCTAGCTAGCTGCTGCTTTAGCCCGTCGTCGTCTTTAGCCGGACCTGCTGCCTGATAATTTTCAATTAGCCGGCCGGCCGGCCGGCGCCCATCGGATAGATGCTTTGCTGCTGTCAAGCTAATCGCTCCGTCCGAGCTAATTGCACGCCACTCTAGCTCTTTGCTGATTTCTGATCCGTTTCGACGAAAGCCGACACTTCCGCAAGAATAAGTGTGTGACGTCCGTGAGATTTTACGAATCAACCCGGAAACGGATCGTGTTCCGCCTTTTCTTGTGCGCGTGTTTCCGGAAACGATCGATCGAGTGATCTGGCCGTGATGTCGTTCATAAATTAATAAATAGGAATAACATTATTCTGCATCGGCAAAATGAATCCCTGCTTGAGCTTGAGCGCGCACGTACGGAAGGCATCGGATGTCTGAAGGAAAAGAAAAGATGAAAGAGACCTACACTAGTACTACTGCCTTTCCCGAGATTATTATTCTGTGCCAAAGCAACTCGCTCTGGGCTGGCTAAACTGGAGGCATCATGGCAAGCTTTCTTGATGCGTTCATTGAGTAATCGGCACCTGTAGTACTGATTAAAGTGGAAAGCATGCGGCTTGAAGAGGGTTTTATATATTTGTACTGGCTGCTAACTATCCGCTTTAAGAACGGTGCGCCAGCAGACAGTCTGTAAAGAATTGGGTTTATGGTAAACATTAGTATTTGCGTGTATTGGTACTATATAAGCGCCCCCGAATTTTATGGTGCACCGTAAAAATGATAACCAGTGTACATCCAACAATCCAGCAGATATAATAGGATAGCCTAATTTAGGACAACTACGATTAGTACGTATTCCAGATGCCAGGCAAGTTCAGATAACAAAAGTTGTTGTAGACCCAAGCTTCCATTTCCATTTTGTTGAACTTGTGTGTTACTATTAAGTTGTAGAGTTTTCTTATTGAACTACATACAGGTAATCTGCTACTCCCACTATTGAGCGATATGATTGGAACATAGCTGGATATTTTTGAACTCGCGTCGCTTTTGCATTCAAAATTTGGAGCTAGGCATAATTATTCCCTACGGAAGCGTTGGGCCACGCATAATAATATGGAGTATCAATTAGTATCATACAGTTGTTAAATAGTTGACCTGTAACAGAGAGATCCCATTCGCTAACGAATGAGAACCCTGACACCCACTGCCTACAGGTCATCTCCTTTTCCTTTGTTGGCTGTTAGAAGAAGTTCTAACCTATCGTGCATCTCTTTTCGATGCGTGCAGATACGGACTCCACTGCTTGTAGTTGCGTTCCTAATTTACATCTAGACCTATGAGACGACGGAAGTAGTAATACTTAAGCAGCAAAAGCATCAAACACGCACAGAAAGGCCGGGCGGGGAATTAGGTTGTCGCGGCATGGAAGCTAGCCGTAACTTGTCGCCATACGCGAGCTAGCTAGGTATCGAGGCGTCCCCATCAGACACAGCGCTTCCAAGTGTGTCCAAGCAGCTGGTGGCCCGGCCGGCCTCTGGCTTGACGCCCCCTCAATTATAACTTAATCATCGGGTTCGAACACATAAACAAACGGAGTTTAGTTGAGGAAACCAACACCGGCCTGCGTCAGTATCCTAATGCTTTTGCAGAAACCAGGATAGATGTTAGGAGTATTTTTACTGCTAGCTAGCCCAGCATCGTTCACACGCATGCACTTTGTCCTTTCACACACCACCGTGCATTTTTCTTTTCAAAGCGCTTCTTCTTCTTCTTGTTGTGTCCAGCCTTTTGATCTCTACCTAGCCGGTTGATCAAATTAATTAGCCGGTCAAATTAGTAGTGTGGAGGTTGATCAAATTAGCCGGTCATGAGGTCATGCATGCGGCTTGGTTTGGAGCTAGTAGTAGTAGCAGCAGCTGGACAAATCAACAATGACTGGAAAAAGAGGAGCGCGGGGGACGGACGAAGATGCCGCAAAGATAATGTTAAGTTTGAATCGATCCACCCACTCCCCACTCGGAACGAAAACAAAGACGGCGACGACGACCTGGAGGAGAGGACGCCACGGCCTCACAAAAACAAATCCAAACGTCGCTGTTCCCGTTCTGACTTGCTGCGTGTGCACCACCGTAATTAACTAGGAGTACTCGGCGATGGGTGGTTTATTTGCACGCAATACCCCATGGCGCCGCAGGCAGCATCCGCTCCACGCCTGCACCCCGTCGTCCGCGAGCCTGCCTTCTGGCCGGGCAGTGGACACGCCCTGCATGCCGACACCGATCGACGAGCGAGAGCACCGCCGCTGCTGCCACTGTGATTTTTTATTCGGCGTGCGTACGTGCTCCTGCCGCAGAGATCCAGCAGAGTGGGAATAGAATACTGACACGCGCGGACGGAAGCATGTCCGAGACGGGACCACGACGGTCGACCACCAAAGGTAGCGACGCCGGGTGAGGAAGGAAACCACGACGCATGAGATTGTGCAGTGATCCTGGCCGGTCGACCGATCACCGCCGCCACATGATGGCTCTCGAGAAGCATGCACGCGTGGGGATGGGCTCGACTGCTGCGTGAACAATCCGCGATCAAATCGTCCCCGTCCCGTGCCGCGAGCTGCACCTGCATGCCGATGCCGGTGCTGCTCCACGCGCCCGGCGCCACCACCACGTGTCTTACAGCTGTACGGCGGCCCGCTCCTGCTTTTGACAGCAGGAGCCCAACGAAGCCCCCTTGACCGCACGTGACGGTGCACCCGAGACGCTGGACCGTCGATCCCTGCTCGATCGTAGTACGTACGAGCGAGCCAAAGTACGACAAATTTATCCAATTGGGGCTATGCCAAATAGGAGTACCGAGTACCCCTTCACTTACAGATAGAGTACTACGACAAGATCGTACAGGCTTTTGGTAACGCAACTGCCTAGCACTGTACTACCGCTTGTAACTCTGTGTGGTGTACTGTACGTGTAATTGCTTCGAAATGCAGAAGACAAAAGAGCCCGTTCGGATCGGATAAGTCCACACAAACATTCGCGTAAAGAATCGACACAAGATCCAGGAACGCATTAGCAGTGGCGTCGAGTCAAATTTTACCAATTTTATCACTGCCGTGATTATTAGTCACCGAAGAAGAAGACGATGACGAAGAATATATATAGAGACTAACTCTACATGTAGAGAAAAGGTAAAAAGTGGAAAAGATCGAGAACGACGTCCCTCTCAGCCCCGGCTGCCCTTGTACTTTCGTGCTCCGAAGGGACGAACGAACTTGAGCCACACACAACTCATGTGAACATGGCGCTCATTCGTCGCCATCGTCGCATTATTCACAATTGAACGATTCCATTAATTAAACTAGCAGCAGCCGTGTCTCGCGATATATCCAACCAATCAGGGGCCTAGTCATTCAAATTTGTTCCGCTCTGTGCGTCACATGGTAATGACTCGCTCCATCCAGGAGTAATACAATAATCTTTAGGAATAAATATATAGTGTCTGTCGGGTTGCGATCGAGCTGCATATAGCTAGTGCCAAAGTCAGCCACGTCGATCCACACCGAGAGATCTTGCATCACAAATCGCAAAACTACAGTTTCCTCCCTTTCCAGTCTGATAATTTTGGGACGTATTTCTGCTGATGATGCGGCCCCAGGTCCTCTTGACCGAGCCGTAAACTCGCTTCGTTTACCGTTGAATTCCGCTGCTAGCAGTTTAATTAATCAAGGATTACATCCGAATCCAAGGGTCGATCCAACCGCGAAACCACCATGTATTCATTTGCATCGTTGATTATATGCGAGCTGAATGAGGGTCGTCGTGGAGCACGAGAGCCTCTTCAGAAGCTCCATGCATGTTTTAAGCGTCGTCGTCGTTTACGCGTGTCGAACCCTGAACGTACCCTCTGCGAGCACAGTGAGTGAACAACCGTGCACTTGATGATTGATCGCCTTCTCTATAGCTCCCGCCACGCCCGGGGTACTGTGAATCGACGCCGAGACGTGACCCTGCGAGCAGTACGCTCTGGTAACGCATCCGCGCGTGCGGATTCACGGTGCGTGGTGCTCGCTCGCATTCCTCGCGGGCGGGCGCGGAGATGCGCGGCGGACGCCGTCTCCCGGGCCGGCCAGACGGTGAGGCGACCGGCCGTGCGTGGATTTCCGTTCAACTAACGCGACAAACGAGTCCACGGCGCGGGGCCTGGTGTGGTGGCGGTGGTCATTGGGGTTCCTGCTGCTCATCCTGGCCCGCCACCGCCCGCCCTACACGCTTTCAGCTCCCCGCCGAGTAAAAACGGGAGGAGTTGGTGGGTGCACGAGCGAGCGAGACGGATTGGATCGCAACTCCTTCGCTAGCGACTAGATAGAGAGCGAGAGGCGAAAGGGAGAGGGACGGGAGACCTTATCAGCAGCAGCGCAGGAGAGAGCGCCGCGCCCCATCCCTCGCCGTCCCCCTCGCTCTCCTCTCCTCTCGCCCTGCCTTTAATTCGGCTCGGCGCCGCGAGTGCCTCTGATGCTCTCCTCCCCTTATTACCAGCCGCGCTTATAGCAGCAGACGCCGCGCGCCGCTTCTTCTTCTTCTTCTACTTCTAGATCCGGCGCCATAGCCATCTCCCTTCCTGCTCAAGCTTATAACGCACGGCGATCTCCCTATCTGCTGCTTTCCTAGCTTCGCCTCGAAGCTGTGTAGTTTCAGCAGCCGGCACGAAAGCTAGCTCCTGCACTAGCTTGCACCGCGGTGGCTGAGGCTTCAGCAACCAGCGCCGCTTCTTCGAGAAGAAGCTCGCGGTTGTGCTGGAGGTAAGGAACAAGCAACCTATAGCTGTCTTCACCAGTTGCTGCATCTGCAGCTGCATCATCAGATCACTAGCTAGCGTGCGGTGTAGATTTAGTCGGGGAGGAAGACGCTTCTGTAGAGATGCATAAAAAACGTTATCGCATCTAGCTGCACTGTGGCATGCAAAATTTTTAGCAGCCTTTTTACAAGGGCAGATGCTTCCTGTGTCCATGTCCAGGCAGGCTGGTGACCAGCTACAAGGGCAAGGAGGAGGAGGGCCGATCGACTGAGAAGCTATCAAGCTGGCGGCCGGCAAGTGGTGGGAGCGGCCAGATGACACGGCCATGGCCGGAATGGACCCCGGCGGTGGGGGCAGCTCGCGCTACTTCCACCAACTCCTCCGCCCGCAGCAGCCCTCCCCGCTGTCGCCCACCTCCCACGTCAAGATGGAGCACCACAAGATGTCGCCCGACAAGAGCCCGGTCGGCGAGGGAGAGACGCCCGGAAACGGGAGCGGCACTGGTGCCGGTGGCGACCAGCCTTCCTCGTCGGCCATGGTCCCGGCCGAGGGTGGCAGCGGCGGCGGCGGCAGCTCGGGCGGGCCCACGCGGCGGCCGCGTGGGCGCCCCCCGGGGTCCAAGAACAAGCCCAAGCCGCCCATCATCGTGACGCGCGACAGCCCCAACGCGCTGCACTCGCACGTGCTCGAGGTCGCAGCCGGCGCCGACATCGTCGAATCCGTCGCCGAGTACGCCCGCCGCCGCGGCCGCGGCGTGTGCGTGCTCAGCGGCGGCGGCGCCGTCGTCAATGTGGCGCTCAGGCAGCCCGGAGCGTCTCCCCCGGGGAGCATGGTGGCCTCGCTGCGGGGCCGGTTCGAGATCCTGTCCCTGACCGGCACGGTGCTCCCACCTCCAGCTCCCCCCGGCGCGAGCGGCCTCACAGTTTTCCTCTCCGGCGGGCAGGGGCAGGTGATCGGCGGGAGCGTGGTGGGCCCGCTCGTCGCCGCAGGCCCCGTCGTCCTTATGGCCGCGTCATTCGCCAACGCCGTGTACGAGCGACTGCCGCTCGAGGGGGAGGAAGAGGAGGCAGCTCCCGCTGCCGCAGGAGGGGAACAGCAAGATCAGCTTGCGCAGTCAGCGGGACCTCAAGGGCAGCAGCCGACGGCGTCTCAGTCCTCTGGTGTAACCGGAGGTGACGCCGGCGGTGGAGGCATGTCGCTCTACAATCTCACCGGTAATGTGGGCGCCTATCAGCTCCCGGGAGATAACTTCGGAGGTTGGAGCGGAGGCGGCGGTGGAGTCCGGCCACCGTTCTGATCCATCTATATCTCCTGCCATCCAATTCACAAATTTCACATGCACATGATGAAAACGGCTGCAAATATTCAATGGTGCAGCATGCTCTTGCCATCCAATACTGATGAGCGCTGCAGTCTTTGGGAGACAAGACATGTAAGCAGGATTGTTCACTGGAGAGACCTTTCCTCTGGATGAGGTATGCATAACATAATGCATGTGCGACACATGAGTAGGATCGATTCAGTGGGACTCTTCAGGTGTTTTAAAGGCTTTGGTGATCAATCAAAGGGCCGGAAGAAGCTTGAGATGATTCATGCAAGAGCTAGATCACAATAAATTAAGGAAAGGTCAGTACGTGAGATCCGATGTTCTGTGTTTCCAGCATTGTTTTTCTTATATTTGATCTGTAATGTGGGAGTATTATATTCTGATTGTACCTTGCTGTAGAATGATGATATTTCTTATAAGTAACATTTTTCTCCCCTTCTCTACCATCGCTGTACCAGAGGGCCGGTGCAACTGCAATGCCCAGACTCCTTGATTGGTCGCTTTTCCATGTAGGAGTGGTACTTCTCAATTCTAGAATATAGTAGTAGATTCACAACTTCATGGCATATTTTTCGGTCTAGTATAGAGCTATATTGAGCATGTGTTTGGACTTTGGAGCATTGTGTTGTTCTCAATGCAAGAAACTAGTGTAGCCTTGCCTGAGTCATTTAGATCCTCCTTCCTACGGAGAGCCACCAGAACATGCAGGACTGGTGCATGGTTGTACTTGCTCCTTCTGTGCCTCTCCCCATTTGTTTCTCCTGCAGTACTTCAATAGCTTCTGGAGACATATGAGATTTATGTGTAGTATATAGCCAGCAGCTATCGATGAAACGAAGTGGCAGTGACTCAGTGATGCCGCTGAACAAGTACCCCGCCACTGTATCATTACTCGTAAACCTGCAGCGGGCAGTGGGGGACACTGGGCATAAGATGCCAAGCCCAGAATTGACGTTGCAGGATTCTCACCGTCTGCATCTTTGCTGCCTTCAAGTACACATGTCCAATTCCGGAAAGGGGGCCTGTTTTGCTCGGACCCGTAATGGAAAAAAAGGGGAGCTGGGTAGCTAGAGAAGCTTTCGCTTTTTTGTTACCATACCGGGCTGCCAACCTAGCAAGTATGATCGGGATCAAATATTGATCCCAAGACTGAAATGGACGCCTCAATCATCAATCGAAGCAAGCGTATAATTGTCTGAAGGAGAAGAAGCAAGAAGCGACGTGATGATGCTTCCCAACCCAAACGGAACCGGTCATGGGGACAACGGAGCCGCGAACGGATCCGAGGGTCGTAGAGGGAGGCGGGCCTGGATAGTTAGCTGATGTGGCGGATATGTAGGGATGCAAGTTTGCAGTTTTTTGGGTCAATGGATCAACCCAAAATTCTTTAAAATGAATTAACTTCTCTTTTAACCTTATATTAATATTAAGATAAAATGAACTAGAATCTTAACCCACAATTACTCATTGTATACCCATTTGCATCTCTACGGATACATGCTGCTCCGGCACCATCGAATCTCCGTCTTGCGGCACATCGCAACTCGCCTGCTACTGCTGCTACTCAGGAAGTCAGGATATGGCGGCTCGCTTGGTTGAGAATAGGCCGGTTGGAGCGAGGGTGACAGAGAAAGAGTTGGGCCGCCGCACGCTAAAATTAGAATTGGAAAATGAATAGATGATTAAGATTTAACGAGATAAAGAAATAAATAGTTAAAATTTCTTTTTCTTTTTCTTTTTCTATTTCTATTTTCTAAACCCATTCCCAAATCTAACAATCCAAACACGACATGGATCGGACTGAGTGCTCCTTTCTTCCCGTCTATAGCCAAGTGGGCTCCTGACGGGCACACCATGAGCCACTGCCCCGCCGCCTCCTCTCCCAGCTGCCGCTGGTTCGAGCCTCACGCAAGCACAGCCTGCACAGGTTTGTCGGGGGATCAGCTGATCAAGCCTGTCAACTTTTTTTTTCAAGGAGTGTAGAGCAAACTACAGGACTTGGTATTTTACCATTAGAATTGTGTTCAGAATCAGAGTAGACAACCGGTACTGTCAAATAGAGTATAGCAAGCAACACTCATAACACAAGGATACACAGTGAGAGAAAGGACAAGATATCAAACAATACAAGCTCAACGTAAATGGAATCAATTTCCAGTACATCAATAGAAGCTCAGAGTTCAGGTTTATGAATACTAATGAGAAAGATAGTGCGCTGCAAATAAGCAGGAAAAATATCAAGTTTTCAACCACGAGAATCCATTGCACAATGCTCATCAGAGCGTAGCTCTCAGCATCGACAAACTCTTTGACAGGCTGGTGGTCGCTACACCCAAATATAGTCAATCAGACTTGCCCTCTTGTGAACCGACCTCCTGCAGGTAGTGCTCAGCGTCCAAAGCGGCCATGCACCCTGCACCAACCAGAGTTAAATGTAAAATTAGGTGTTCATCACCAACGTTATACACATCAGCTGAAACCACCACCAAGGGCCAATCCTAGAATGATCTTGTCAAGGTATGGCAAGACATGAACATCATTCAGACAGGTAACTCTCACAATAGAATCAGAGGTCAGAGCTTTGAATCATTCTTCCGAAACTACCAACATAAATTTCTCAAGAATTATATGCGGAAAAACTCATACTACCATCTTAAACATAGATCAAGAAATCTGGAATATCAAGTAATAGCAAAAGAAAACATTTCTTTCATGGTTAAATGATACTGCCACCATCCTATTTCATACAGCATGGTTTGAATTGTCATGGTCTTCTAATTTGCATTGAACGTATCAACAGATTTGTCATTTAAATTCAGAAATGTTGATCAGAGTCACATGATTCACATCACGAAGGTCAAAAAGTCATGAAAATAAGGAAAATCAGTGAACAAAATCATTTTTCCTGCCTAAAATTCAGGCCGCCTAAACAGAGAGAACCATTTTTTTTTCACTCCATAGAAGAAAAAGAATCGATAAAACCTTAAGAAATCCACACAATCATCTATACATATCTGATCAAATGCACCTAACAGGATTGTACTGTGCTTTATGTTAGAGTACATTAAGCAAAACTAGTCCTAATCTTGCGCAGCAAAGGACAGCTTTTGATAAGAGAAAAAAAGGCTTGTGAAATATGTAACTAGCTCATATCAGAAAGGAAAAGCTCGCACACAGCAAGGAATAGCCGAGCTCAGCAAACTCAGCCATGAATCCAAACATTAGATTCTTTAATTGATCTCCAACACCTCTGCTTGTAGAATGGCTTATTTGGGTAAAATGAATCCAAGCATACCATTGGAGTGGAATGAAGTAGAAACTAGAAAATGAACTAATTACCATCTCAATCCCCCCCCCCCCCCCCCCCACCCCCAATCAAAAGAAGGCCTAAGGTGTTCAGCATTTTTACATGGTAATGAGCGTCGATATCCAACATTGTCTTTGTTGCCAGATGTGTAAAACTCAGTGAGCTGTTTTCCAATTTGCTGTTGTACTATAGAGGAACTGAACTGATCCAAATCCTCAAAAATGCATCCAACTCTCACCAGAAAGCATGGCAAATTTCCAAGATACTCCTACCTGATAAAGTTCCACACATCCTCTTTCACGGAAACACTCACCGCTAAGGGCAAAACTAAAGCCCTGTTTGGAACCACTCGGTCTAATAGTTATCTAACAAAATTATCTCTAGTGGTTCCGAATAGCTCAACATCTGGCTCAGAAATTGTTACCCATCCACCAAGATAGCAAGTATCCCGTTTTAGCTAGTCCAGCCCAGCTAAACTCAGCTAAAAGTTAGCCACCATCTATTAGCTAGAAGTTCCAAACAGCCCCAGATAATAATTATCAAGCTAATGATAACCCAAAACGGTAGACATTAGAAGTACAATACCTGATCCGGCAGCAGTAATGGCCTGACGATACTTCTTGTCCTGCACATCCCCGGCGGCAAAGACCCCCTTGACACTGGTATGTGTGGAACCCGGCTCAGTGGCCACATATCCGTCAGAATCAAGTTCTAGCTGCCCACCAAGGAATTTGGTCGCCGGTTCGTGGCCAATTGCAAAGAATAGGCCAGACACCTGAAGATCCGTGACCTCACCAGTCACAACGTTCTTCACCTTGACGCCAGCCAACGGGCCGCCGTTTGCTCCACCGTAGGCCTCTACGACCTCAGAGTCCCAGACGACTTGGATTTTGGGATTGGATAGCGCCCTGGCCTGCATGATCTTCGAGGCCCGGAAGGTGTTCCGCCTGTGGATGATATACACGTGCGATCCGTACTTGGTGAGGAAGTTGGACTCCTCCATGGCCGAATCGCCGCCGCCTATGACGGCGATGGGCTTGTTCCGGAAGATGGGGGCGGCGCCGTCGCAGACGGCGCAGGCGGAGATGCCGCGGTTCCAGTACGTGTCGGACCCGGCGAAGTGGAGGCGGCGCGCGACGGCTCCCGTGGCGACGATGACGGCGTCGGCGAGGACGGTAGTGGCGTCGGAGGCGACGCGGAACGGGCGGGCGGAGAAGTCAACGGCCGTGACGGTCTCGGAGAGGATGTTGGTGCCGAAGCGGAGCGACTGCGAGCGGCACCGGTCCATGAGGTCGCCGCCCATGATGCCCTCGGGGAAGCCCGGGAAGTTCTCGACGTCGGTGGTCGTGGTGAGCTGCCCGCCCGCGGCGATGTCGTTGGCCATCCAGCCCTCGAAGAGCACCGGCTTTAGCTCCGCGCGCGCCGCGTAGATGGCCGCCGTGTGCGCGGCCGGGCCGCTCCCGATGATGCAGACGCGAGTGCGCAGCGGCGCGGCGGCGGATCCGTCCATGGCTGCTGTTGGGCTCGGCGGCGGCGGCGGCGGCGGCGGTCAAGGGGCGAGCGGAGACTCGAGTTTGGGAATTTACACTTCGCACCTCGCCGGTCGCTGCTCAGGCTGAAACTGTTCTACTATTCCAGGAAGCCGAGCAGCCAATCAGTGGCCACCGTGATTCCGTGAGTTTGTTCACATTTCAGAGATCACACTCGGTGGCTTGAAAACCACATTTAGTGGAACTTGTTTCAACATTTCACATGGGAATCCAGACAAGTCAAAAGTTAGAACTCAGAAGTTCACTAAATAAAAAAAAAGTCATAACTCAGAAGCTTCCATCTTTATCTTTATGTGACACAAAAGCTAGAAAGACGATAGTCCTCATTGTTCTTGTGGTCTCTCTTTGTGCGATTTATTATGATAACGACTTAAAATCAACTAGTGTCCCAGAACAAAATTTTGTATTTGCGTCCTTCTGCTCCTTTTCTCAGCG
This sequence comes from Zoysia pacifica, assembly GCA_001602315.1. Lineage (NCBI taxonomy): Eukaryota > Viridiplantae > Streptophyta > Magnoliopsida > Poales > Poaceae > Zoysia > Zoysia pacifica. The sequence continues at coordinate 112,820 of BCLH01000844.1, forward strand.
AAGGTTCAGAGATGCAGCTTCACCATGAACCAGAATGAATAAACAAGATGATCTGCTGGGCCATTGGATGATTTCTCCTAGCCAATCCAAGATACAAGTTGCGGCTAATGGGCTTTTTTCCATTACATTTGCCAGCCTGGACTCTTCATGCTTTTGTTTCAGGATTCGTGCATGGAGCGGTTTGCATACTTTAACACGCTTTTAGCAACTTGTGGTCAATGGACTTGTTATCGTAGAAACATTGAAGCACTCCCATAACCCACTCTACCGTTTCTGGAACGATACGACGGCAAGTCACAAGTCATGATGATTCCCCCCTTTGTGGCCAATCGACAGCGAGTAGCTAAGACCAATTACAAACCGGTACTATCCCACCAGCAACCGATCGTTTTGTTATTCTAAGAAGAATATTACTTCTGTTTTTTAATTAATATCGTCGTTGATTTTTAAATTAGCTATTTATTTTATTAAAAAAATTATTTGAATGTGTAAAATTTTAAATTATGATTTAAATAACTCTAATGATAAATTAAATTATATTAAAATATATAAAATTTATCAATTTTTTTAAATAAAATAAATAGTCAAAATTAAATTTAAAAGTCAGCAGCGATATTAATTAAAAGAATGGAGGAGTACTCTTATAAGAAAACGGATAACAAAATGGAGCAGCTAAGAGGATCCTACATATGACGCAAATTAAGATCCGTTTAGGTCAGACTTGTTATTTGTTTCTAGTTTATAGGATTGGCAAGAAACCACCCAGTTGGATGCACAGCTTGAAGCAGAGATTCATCAAACTCCCTCTCACCATCATCGTTTGTTGCTTCTAGGGCACTAGCAGAGTGGGGGGAAAACAAATAGCTAAAAAATGTATGGAAATTTCGAACAAAAATATGAATTGGTAGTGCATATTATCATCTACTCCCTCCTTCCCAATTGAGACGAAACTAATACTTACGCAAGGTGCCAAAAAAAAAAAGAGAAATCGGTGTTTGAACGGTAACGATTGGAGATTTTCTCTTTTTGTTTTGTTGCGTCTCGCACAGGGATTCATTGATCCTAAATTTTGCATTATGAGAGAAGATTACATGGACTATTCATCCATATTTTTATTTGAATCTTTCATAAATTTTTTCTGATGCATATTGTTTGCGGGAGCACGATCGAAGCATTTGATATCTTCTCTGACATCTCTATCTGTTTACATGTTCTACCACCACATACTCATATTATAAACTCATGTCCACATCATATCTCGCCATTGAGTTTTTTTTTAATTTCCATCTATTATTCTTGTCCTGTCATTTTAATTTCGTTTTAGTTGAATCCAACAGTAGTTGAAAACACACGTACAAGAATATGTGTTTACTGTTTAACACAGGAATCGCGAACCAGATAAAATGTATAAAAAAAATCAAAACATACACTCCTTTCGTTTTTAAATTAATGTCACCGTTGATTTTTATAATCAATTTTGATTACTCGTCTTATTCAAAAAATTTGTTTGAATATGTAAAATTTTAAATTGTGATTCAAATAACTCTAATGATAAATTAAATTATATCAAAATTTATCAAATTTATTAAAAAAATTTAATAAAATAAATGATCAATAAAAAACGGAGGGAGTACAGTGGAGAATTCAACAAGTGCAACTTGAATTCCATACGCGGTACTACATCCGTGTGGACTTGTGTATATCACTCCAACGAATTTGCCATCTCCGTGACACGTAATCTTACAATTTCCTCTGTATTTCGAACGGATCCATCCTAAAGTCTTCGCTATCTCCTGGCGCTGACGGCGCCGTAATCCTCGACAGGCACGGAGTTTCGCTTGATGAACTCGAGGCAGTCGGCGATGGCCTGTGAGTAGAACGAGTTGGTCCGCACGAACGACGCCGGCGGCCTCCGCGCGTCCTTGCTATTTGCCGCCGCGTCTTTCACGGACCCGACGAGGACCCGTCTGCTGCCGCTCCGCCCGCAGCCGCTGCCGCTGTTGCTGCTGTGTCCGACACCGCTTCCTTTCGATGAGAGCCTCCTCGCGAGCACGCGCACGTACCGGCCGACGAGGCCCAGGAACGTAAGCAGCCCCGCCCGCAGCCGCCGCACCGAGAACCGGTTCCTCGGGCACAGCCGGAACCCCCTCGCCCCGCGTCGCCAGCGCCGGCTGGCCAGCCTCACGTAGCTCTCCTGCGTGGTGTTCGGAGAACCCATCCCTCCTTAGCTCCACGACCCTTGCGGCCTTGCCTCGTCTCACTCCCAGGTAGAGTAACAATCTGCGCTCGTGTGTGCTCAGCTGCAGCACGCGGGCAACGAGCGTGCGCTCGTGTCCTCTTCTCCTGCCTGCTTGTCTGTGCGGCGTTCGTGCAGCGGGTGGCGTGGTGCTGCTGGTGGTCAAGTTGTGGCTAGGGGAGCAGGTGCGGCATATGTAGAGCGCTCGGGGCCAAGGGAGCGAACACGGCAGGAAGGTAGGTTTGATTCGGGCCTTTTTCTGAAAATGAAGGGGGATCCCGCGACATGGCAGGATTAGCTTAAAGGTTAACGCGATTGTGTGCTGGGGGCGAGCGCATTACGGACAAGCAAAAGGCCAGGGACAGCGACCTGGCCGTGTAAAATGTGAAACGGGCGAGAGCACTGCCGCCATTGATCCGCCAACGTGCCGTCGTCTCCTTCCGCGTAACTGGTCGGGTTTTCCTCTGATCACCGGCCAAAGGTCGGGCAGTAGTCAGTTGAAAACGTATATTCATGCTGCCGGCCTGCTCACTCTCCGTATAGCTGCAGCTTGTATGTACTGGCAAGCTAACACCGTACGTAATCACCTGGCGCTTTTGGATAGTGACGCAGTTTGTTCACTCGGTAACAGCATGTGTGCTAGATGCGAGTTGGCAGGGGTTTGTTTGCCTGACCAAGTTAAGCGTGATTTAAAAAGCGCTGCAGTTGGGGATTTGTCACTGGAATGTTGAGCATTCCGTAGACGAGGATGTGGTTTTGCGCCGAGAAACAGGAGAATGCTTTGTCCTGTTGTCCATGTCCCTGCCGCGAGCGCGTGCAGCAAGCCTGTCGCAGGCAAAAATGATTCCCCCTGCCTAGCCGCCTCTCAAGAACAGGATAAACTCATAAACCAGGCCAGATGAACTCAGCACCCGGTGGAAATGATATGTTTGGGCTCGCGATGTCCATCTGATTTGTCTGTCTCCTGACTACACTTGAGCCGTGGCAAGTGAACCAGAGACTCTTGCAGCGATCGGCACTGCTCAACGAATTTTACACCGAACAACGCCCCTAATTGACTTTCGGACGCCCCGTTCTAGAATTTCCAGGCGCACGGCGAATCCAACGATGATTCAGCGTTAGTCAAACTTGTAATCCGAGGACCTGACAGCGCCACGCACGCAGGCCGCTCGCTCCCGGGCACCGGAACGTGATCGCGTTCGAATGGTGGGTGGCTAGGAGAGCGGGGCTAGGCGCGGCGGGAGCACACATGGCGCGCTGCGCGGCACGCAGGCAAGAGCGAGCGCGCGCTCCGTGGATTTCTTAACCCGAGGGCGACCACGACGCGCGCGAGATTGCGTGCCTTCCCAGGTGCTGCGCCGGAATCTCGCGCGGGGCTTGGCGCGACCGAGCGCGCGCGTGCCGGTGGCCGCTCACCTACGACCGCGCGCGTGCACGGGCCCCGGTATGAAGGGGACAGGACAGACAAGGCGCTTCTTCCTCTCTTTTCCGGAGCGACGAAAAAGGCGAACGCACTTGTAGTAACGCCGCGTTTGTGTGCTGGTGGGGGGCGGGGTGTTTTTGTTATTGACTTGTTCTGGTTCTGGACCTTCCGGTGGCGCCACGATTAACGAAGCACCACGTGGTTGTCGTGCTTTTTTTTTAATACACTGTGCACCACGTATTAGTCTCTGAATTAGTAGCTAATTCACACTAATACATCAGAATATATATTAAAAGCATACTTTGAATAAAAAGATATACATAAACCGAATTTAGAGACAACATCTCTAGATTAAGAGCTGATACGCACTAACACATCAAAATATATATTAAAAATATACTTCGAATAAAAGAATATACCTGAACCGAACCATTAGAGGCAACATGGCAGAGACTAAAATTTTCACAACCAGTTGATCAGCTAAAGATGAAGCAAACAGCAAAAAACATAATCCAAAGTCACAAACAAACATGAAAAGCAAAACGAAATCTTCTCTGCTTAAAACCACAATTGCAAATTATGAGTACATAAGGTACTCAAAAAGTCCTAACACTAAACAAGAGTGTATATATCAATGCATACTTTGTTGTAACAAAGATTAGGCTAAATCAGTTTTATACAGGGTCCACTACAGAAACTTGCAACAAAGGAAACTCAGAATAGTTATTACCTATATTATAATAGATTGATTTTGGGGAAGATGTTCATCGATCTCGTCAGTACCCAAATTTTAGTCAAAGAGCTAGCACACAAACATACCGTCCCCTGACACACAGCCTACACTTTTCAAAACACGAGCAACTACACCCACTCACTCTAACAAAGATAATAATAAGACTAATCATTGTGAGCTCAAGCTATAATGTGTTAATACCGTGACAACGGCCATTTCGGATGAATTATATACTCTGCAGAGGTTGTACATTGTACTCACAGGCTATGCTCCTCTTGATCAACAGAGTCGCGTAGCGTTCACTCCAACGCACACTAAAGTGTCCACAAAGTCCGCCTCAAGATACAAACAAGGGTCATCTCTCGAGGTTTTTCAGGCCACCGATAACATGATAGTACATTTCCGTATCCAGACCGTGGTTTTAGGTCATCCACGTCTACTCTCTGGGCCTCACACACAGATAGGTAATTATAAAAACTAAAGGGCTATACCGATGGGCAGTACGATTCCATGGCGTGAGCTATTGTTGTAATCGAAAATCGAACCGTGAGTATCTCACGTCTGCTCCTGCGACTTGTGTACCACCCGACCGCCTTAAGGGTGAAAGTGGACGACCAACGGGGTGGAGTGAGTCTCGCCCAGATAGGTTCTGTGGTTGTACGAAATCACTTCATTGAGATCCAATGAATCGGTCCTTATATGACAGGGGCGGCGCTCGTCCACGACAGATGGACCAGTCCGAAGCCTAACACTCATCACAACACATAGCACTAGAAACCCGCTCCACGGCTAAAAATAATATTCATTCCTATCACCTAACACCAGTTGCACTAACACCTATCCTATTTTATTTTACACACACCATCAAACTCATTTTAATACATTTCATAAAATGATTAGTGTATGGTGTGGTAATGCACTGCATCATATAAGGGTTCCTAAGCAATCTACTATCAAGACAACTTTTTATTCATTAAAAAACTAACGAAAAAAATCCTATGGTTAACAAAGAGGTGTCATCAACGAGTAATAAGATTATATTTATATTTAATGAAAGCAGGTAACTGACATTAATATAGATACGTAATATCAAGTTGGATATTTAATTATACAATGTTTTAACATAGATTAAAATAAATATGCAAGCATTTGGGTCATATAAGTGCGCAAGCAAAATATAAGATAATTATGATCAAGGGTTAGAGCTTGCCTGCAAAATTTTTAATCTTCAGACTTATCTTCTCGATAATCTTCGAGTTCGGGTCTTGAATTGTTGGCTTGATGCTGAAGTCTTCGGGCCTTTCCTTGTATGTCTATTCTGCTGTTTCCTTTTGAATTCGAATCCTTCTCAAGCTCGACGTTGTCTACACGGTAAAATGCGCCTAATAAAACTAACGTAAAAAAACAAAGCTCGAGAAGAATTGATAAGATCCAATAAACTCCGAATAAGAACTAAATAAACTCCACGAGAAAATCAAAGGTACATTATGCGTGATGCGATGACTATCTTAATGCAATGTTTATTATCTTAGGTGCACCTTAGTGTTATTTACTATAAATTATCAGAATAATTATTTATTCTTAAACTTTATTCTATTGCTTTTGCAGTTACATGAGTAGTTAAGAGTGGTCATGTATTGTTAATTATACTAAAGCCTTCGTATGAGTATGGACTTAGGTTATAGTTTGCTTACTATATACTAGAAGTTCTATGTATCATATTTTTCTTAATCACAACTTAACAATATTTACTACAGTGTAGCTATTAATTACTAGGTTCATTCTAAACCATACTCATGTGATTAAGATAGTAGGCCATGTGGATGCATGCACTATAAAACATCTATAGTGCCAATATGTTTATTTGAGTTAAAGCTAGTATATGACATGTTTAGTTGAGGGTGCGATGTGTCCTTTTACATACAATCTTATTCTATATCATATATTTAATTAGATGCATTCTAAAATGACCTTATTTAGTTTACAACTAAATAA
>BCLH01000845.1:18035-79269 GCA_001602315.1 Zoysia pacifica
GGGCGGGCGCCGAGTCCGGGGTCCGCGTGTGGCCGCTGGACGAGGTGTTCGGCGGGTGCGCCGCGGGCGCCGCGCGGCGCGGGGACGAGGAGACCGCGCCGTTCAGGGAGTCCGTGCCGACCCCGCCTGCGCTCTGCATCGCGATGGACGCCGCGAACCGGCTGGTGTGGACGGGGCACAGGGACGGTAGGATCAGGGCGTGGCGCATGGACCACGCCGTCGCCGCCGCGCCGATGTTCACGGAGGCCCTTTCTTGGCAGGCGTTCAGCCGGACGCCGGTGCTCTCCCTAGTCGTCACGTCGTACGGTAAGGACCTTTCCTTTCTCGATCACTTCGATTAATTGTGTTCTATTGACTGCTTTGACTAATTCGCCGTTGCCACTTAATGGTGCGGAGCGTTGAAAGAATAGTTGAAAATTTTGATTTAGTTTTGCTTATTCCAGTAGGAACTGAACGGTGCATTAGCTCAGCTGGAACGTTCCGGAATTTGGATTGTCAGTACTTAGTGACTCAGTCTTGAACCGTAATTAGAATAGTTTACCTACTGTCTTCCACTTAGTATTATTTTTCAAATGAACTCGCAGGACAAGCTTAGCTATGTTTATTGATTACTATATGTGCAAGTTTTCTGTCTTGTATGTGGTGGGCACGTCTACAAAGGAGTATAATACTAGTGTTGGAAGTTGTTCGGGAATAGTTGTCATTCCCTTGTCTTTTTTAGGCGAATATGCGTGGATTTGGCGCATTCAATGCTTCTTGCTTTAAGCCGAGGATCGACGTTTTGGTGGGTATGAGATAACCTTTTTTAGAATGGAAAGAGTTAGGCGAAATGTTTCTCTCGTATCCTAGAGAACTAAATGAAGCTGTACACCCTCTCTTTAAAACTACAAGTGTTCCTTAATTTGGTCCTTTTTATTCTCAGTTCAATCACTTTGTCAATGGATGATTAATTAGCTATTTGTTGTTTGACATTGATTTGTCTCTGCTGCTCCAAAATAATTGTTTCAGTTTACTCTCTTGGAAACAGGTGAGATATGGTCAGGGTCTGAAGGGGGTATCATAAAGGCATGGCCATGGGATGCCATTGCTAGGTCTCTATCACTGACACAAGAAGGAAAACATATTGCTGCTTTGCTGGTTGAAAGATCGTTTGTAGACCTTAGAAACCATGCTGCAGTTGGTAACATGTTCTCTTTGCCAACTGCTGATGTAAAACACATGCTTGCGGATCATTGCCAAGCAAAAGTATGGAGTCTAACTAGCATGACATTTGCTCTTTGGTACGCTATGATAAATATTTATACATTTACATCTGTTCCTATTCTGTTCATTACGCACTATCCATTTGTTCTAATTTTTCTATAATGCTTTTTACAGGGATGCTAGGACAAGGGATCTCCTAAAAGTTTTTGGCATGGATTGCCAAGTCGAGTCAGCTCGGCTAGAACCTCCAATGATGCCAGAACAGTTCATAGAAGAAGAAATCAAAGTAAAACCGACAAAGAAGGACAAACCACAAGGTTCTTTCGCTTTTCTCCAGAAATCTAGAAATGCCTTGATGGGTGCAGCTGATGCCATGCGGCGAGTTGCCACAAAAGGGACACTTATTGAAGATAACCGTCGAACAGAAGCAGTGGCTCAAGCAATGGATGGGACAATTTGGTCAGGTTGCACAAATGGTTCGATTATTGTGTGGGATGGAAACGGGAACAAACTACAAGAATTCCAACATCATATTTCTTCCGTTCAATGCATAGAAACATTTGGAGAAAGGGTGTGGGTGGGCTATGCGAGTGGCACTATTCAAGTGATGGATGTTGAAGGCAACCTTCTGGCAGGATGGACTGGACATAGCTGCCCGGTCATAAAGATGGCAATTGGTAGTTCTTTCATCTTCTCTCTGGCTCATCATGGTGGCATTCGAGGATGGCCTCTATCATCCCCTAGTCTTGTTGATGATATAATACGAACCGAACTAGCCAACCGGGAGCTGTCATATATGAGGCTAGAGAACATTAAAATTCTGGTTGGAACTTGGAACGTTGCACAGGAGAAAGCTTCTTTCGAATCACTATGGTCATGGTTGGGTAGTTCATCACCAGATGTTGGGTTAGTGGTTGTGGGCTTGCAAGAGGTTGAAATGGGTGCTGGAGCCCTTGCCATGGCAGCTGCCAAAGAAAGTGTAAGATACTTTTCCTCACCTTATGCATTGCCTCCTTTTATGTTTTTCAATACAATAGAAGGTAGAAAGATACTTTTATGATTGGAAAATAGTCAATAGGTGAAAATTTAAAACACATTTTTTGCGCTGCTAATTGAAAAGCTAACTTGGTTTAATAAAGTGCCCCATGGAGGTCTCCCCTGTGGTGGTGTTTTATTCAAAAAAAAAAAAACTAAGGTGTGTAATTGAGGCAGAAAATTTTCATAGTACCGGATAACATGCATCTGTGCACTTAACATCCTGTGACAGGGTTTGCCTTTTACCTTGGTACAAAATGCATAGCTTTGATAATTATACGTGATCATTTAGTGAGAATCCACACGTTACAATGATCAATTAATGTGTACTCCATTCCTTTACTACCTCTGAGAACTGGTAGTGAAAACAAATTAATGTATAATTTCTGTTTTGGACATTACTTGTTAGAATATGTTGATCATTTGCCCCTGCTGTTTGAACATCTCAAGCTATTACTCTATATTTTTATGCAGTCATTTTTTTTTGTGGAACTGGGGATTCCCCTCTTCCATTACTTTCATGATCGAAAAACGTCTCCAAGAGGATTATGTGGTCTTTATTACGTTTATGTGCACCAAGATGAAAATTTGATCCAACTTGTCTTGCTTGTGCGCTTAGGTAGGGCTTGAGGGCAGTACTAATGGGCAGTGGTGGATAGACAATATCGGCAAGACACTTGATGAGGGTATATCTTTCCACCGAGTGGGATCAAGGCAGCTGGCTGGATTACTTATTGCTGCATGGTACATCCTAGTCATGAAGTTATTTTCTTAAAACTCTTTGTAAATCTCTGGTGTCACTTCATTATTACTCATCTGATAGTTATGCATTATACATTATGATTATGCAAGGGCAAGGAATGACCTTAAGCCGTATGTTGGTGATGTTGATGCTGCTGCAGTTCCATGTGGCTTTGGACGTGCTATTGGCAACAAGGTGATTTTAAAAGTGTATTACCTTTTTTATGGTACCACTATGTGTTACTGATGTATTGGAAGTCAAGATCTGCCTTATCTTTTTGCATGTGGTAAAATGGTGCCTTGAAATTCCTTTCTTGCTTTGCATTGCATAAATGAAAGTCAATTAATCTTGCAGGGTGGTGTGGGATTAAGGATAAGAGTACATGATCGCAGAATATGTTTTGTGAACAACCACTTTGCTGCACATCTAGACAATGTTAGCCGTCGTAATGCTGACTTCGACCATATTTACGAGACAATGACTTTTAACAAACCTCATGGATCTACAGGTACTTGGTTCTCAATTTTCCAGTTTGAAGTTTCATTGTGAACCACTTTCTGTACACAATAGCTAACATTTTTTATTGATTGACACAGCTTCTACTACATCTGTCCAATTGCCTAAACTGGTGTGTGTATGTTATTGTCACACTGCAGTAATAGAAATAAAGAAGTTATTTTTCATGTAAACAAAATACATTGATGTATAAATATTTTCATAATGATAGGCTAGCGACAGTCAAACCGATGAAGATAGACCTGAGCTAGCAGAAGCTGATATGGTTGTATTTCTTGGTGATTTCAACTATCGACTAAATGGGATCACCTATGATGAAGCACGGGATATGATTTCACAGAGGAGCTTTGACTGGCTTAGAGAAAGGGATCAACTCCGAACAGAAATGAAGGCAGGAAATGTGTTTCAAGGAATGCGTGAAGGAGTGATCAAATTTCCTCCAACATACAAATTCCAAAGACACATGCCGGGCCTGGCAGGTAGTTTTTCTTTTGATGCTGAATGCACTTTCCAGTTAACAAGTTCCATTTGTTATAAATAAAACTCCAGATATTTTTGCTATGCTCTCATCAAATTCATACCACCTGCTTTAGAGCTTAATTCATCGAATCAATTCCTTGTAGGGTATGATTCGGGCGAGAAGAAGAGAATACCTGCTTGGTGTGATAGAATATTGTATCGCGATAGCCGTTCTGTATCAATAGCTGGATGCTCATTAGAGTCTCCTGTTGTTGCTGCAATTACATCGTAAGATTATGCTGATCCTAGGCGTTATTTTTTTTTCCTTTTAGTGTGGAATTGTTTATGATGTTGCTCAATAATAATCCATCTATTAGACATAATATGCTATTTTTCTCTTTTGGTAGGTACGAAGCTTGTATGGATGTCACAGATAGTGATCATAAGCCTGTGAGATGTACATTCAGTGTTGATATTGCAAGAGTTGATGAGCTGAACAGAAGGCAAGAATATGGAAAAATAATCAAATCTGACAAAAAGGTGTCTGGTTTGCTTCAAGAATCACATTTTGTTCCAGACACTATCATGAGTACAAACAACATTATATTGGAAAATCCAGAAGATGTTGTCCTTCGAATAACCAATAATTGTGAAACAAGCAAGGCTGCTTTTGAAATCCTGTGCGAAGGCCAGTGGACAAGAAAGCGGGATGGAACTAAATACGAGATTCTTCCAAGGGCCTCCTTTGGCTTTCCTCCCTGGCTTGAGGTAGAAACTAATCTATTTCTTTTGTCTGTGCACAGCTTCTCCTCCTTTTCAAGCCTTCCTTTAAGGCGCCATACTTAATATTATTGAAATGGTTGTTCTTTTAACGACATAATATTTAAATAGTTTCACATCATATATCATAGGTTCAGCTAAACAGCCTCTTTGGCAGGACCATTGGTAATTGAAATCTGTCGTATGATTTTGATTCATATGTTAACATTTAGCTGGAGTAGCATTTAGCGACAATATATGATAAGTGCCTGTGATACTTATCATGTTTTAAACTGTTACAAAAGGAAAGATATTAAATGTTCTACTTTTACCTAGAGTATTGATCATTCATTTGCTTGTTACAAAGCTTTATACTCATTACTACTCCCTCTGTTCTATATTACATGTCATCCTTGTTTCCCAATACTATTTTCTCTCTTCATAATATATATCTATCTCTATCTCTCTTTTCATTTTCAGTACATTCCGCCTTTTCACTCGTCCTTAACTCTCATTCCCAGACCCAAAACAACAAGTAAATCGGGACGGAGGGCGTACATTTTAAGTCTTTGATTTCAACTCCATTCCAGAGGAATTCCTTTTTCATTCATGTAACCAAAATTTGAAGAACCATGAAGAACATACTCTGGATACTAGCATAAGACACATTTTCCATCAGTTACTCTTTTGGGAGCTATATCTTTTTTTTAATAAAAAAAAGAAGAGGGAGGAAAATTTAGATGTATCACAAATGTTGACCACGTACAAAAATAGATATGGGGAGGTTTAAGTCTGACGATATATCATTGGGCCATGGCCATGAAAGACTAAAGTTATCAGTCATGGCATATGCAAATACAGTGGGATTGGTATCAGCCAGGAAAAAGAAAACATAATAAACCGGGTAAATTCCAGTGAAGTTGCTTGCTCACAGTATGGAAACAGTAAAAGCCTGCAATGTTGATGATCCCTTAGTATTGTTTGGGTGCCATTCGATCTTTCTATCCTTTTATTTACACTTACATTGTTTTTTTTTTGTAATCAAAATTTCTCTTGTTCTGCCGTCATATTTTCTCTTCCCTTTCTATAGTATCTTACCCTGTGATGTTAAACAGGTCCAACCATCAGTTGGTCTCATTGAACCTGGAGAAACAATGGAAGTTACTGTGCATCATGAAGACAATTTCACAGAGGAAGAATTTGTTAACCAGTCTGAAGCCACCAGTGACCCGGAGGTTGTTCTTTTGGTTAAGGTCGCGGGTAGTACCTCGACTAAGACCATCACACACAGGGTCAATGTCCGGCATTGCTGCCAGAAGATCGCAGCAGGGGCATCCCATCCCGTGAACCCACCCCCCACTACTGACGCACCCAGTGATGCTGTGCCAGGCGAAGGTCCTGGCAACCGTTCTTACAAGAATAATCAATCAAATCATTTACAACGTTCTGACTTTGTACCGTTGGGAAGCGCAGAGGTGCTTGACTTATGTGGTATGGGAAACATGTAAGATTGAGTCCAGTTTCTGTAACTTTAAGTGTTTAGCAGGCGGAGTCTTAGATTTCTTGCTCAAGTTGGGGAGAAATTGCTCTGGTCATTCTGTACATATGCAAGCTGACATCTCAGCATTTTTTGTGTAACAGAAAGAAAAGAAAAAAAAAACAACATTATTTTGTAGAGAGTAGAATATAACTGTATAAAAAGGAGGTTGTGAGTTCTGGGTGATCCCTTGTCTGTATATAGCTGTATATTCTTGTTTGCGTGATGAAATGTGATTTGTGTCAAGGATTTTTTTTTCCTCTACTATCTCTGTCCCACCAACTCAACACAAAGACTGGCTTATCGGCTTTCGTTTAATGACAGATGGGAACCTGAAAGCACCATCTGAGCTGTCTGCAGTTGCTGTCGAGTGCATCGAGCTAGACGATGCTTTGCTCCTACTGCACAACATCCAGAGTCACGATGCAGCTCAACAAGAACCGCTTAAAACCACATACTCTCTCCATGTCATCGATGATTTTTAATTTTAATTTTAATCATTTGTTTTATTAAAAAAATTTAATAAAAATTATATATTTTGTTATAATTTGATTAATTATTAGAGTTATTTGTATCACAATTTAAAATTTTACATATTTAAATTAATTTTTTAATAAGATAAAATGTCAAAATTAAAATTAAAAGTTAACGATGATTTCAATTTAAAAATGGAGCAGTACTCTTTGATATGTCATACATCGTGGCCTCGTGGGTCGCTGATGCTTGATAGCTACTTAAACTGAACACATCGTGTTCGGGCTAAGATATCAATATCTCAGGAGTCAGGCCTTGCTTTGACCTGCAAATTGCTTCAGGGTTGGTCCCCGAACCCAATTCTCAAACCCTTGTACTAACCACCAACGGCACCAACCGGCTGTGACCACTTCGAAGTTTAGCGACAGGTATGTCTGGGGTAGTAGATGGAAGTTGAGCCCTGCAAGTGCAAGCAAAACTAACTTCGCGACACCATTTAATGATGGGTCGTTCTCAGAAACCGAATTAGTCGGTAGCTCTGACAATGGAGCGTTTCTGGTTTGAATTTTTGGCAGGCGATGGAAAATATAACATGAGAGTTTGGTTTGGTTTGGTCAAATTCTGTTGACTGAAGACTGGACAGTTCGATCGATCCCGGTGATGCGATGATTTGGTCTATACCAGTGAAGCTGCATCTGATGAAGTGATATCAATCTGATTGCAGAAGTTGTAGTAGCTGGGTTCGGCAAAGCTCACTCAACCCGCACGCTCCAATGATCAGGCGTTTAGGTTGTGGATCCACTACTGCAGAAAACTTTTTTTTAGTTGGTAAGATGATTGCCGGAGTCAGCACAGGCTCATCCTAATACCATCTGGAAAGCGGTCGATGGTTCCTACCTTTCGAAGGCAGTTCACTCGTTCCGCTCTGCCAGTGCTGCAATTTGGAAACCAGGCAAGTGTTAGTTGGTTGTTGCACACTTGCAGTCGTTAAGAGTAACGGCAGCTGCCGTGGTCACCACTGAATCGCAGATGGATCCGCGTTCTCTACAGTGAGGGTAAAAATGCAGAGTAATGTAGCTTTTATATTGAGAGGAAGTAAACAACGCTATGTAAGTAATACCGCAGCATTTTTTTACTGTAGCAGAAATACTATAATGATATGCACTGTCCACTGTGTACTGCAACAGTCAATCTGGATCATTTATTTTTGATCAGACGGCTTAGATTTGATCTAATGCTAGCTACAGTGCTTTCTTTACATTGAAATCTTTAATGGAGAGGATATGAATCCATCGCACATTGGTAGTACAGAGTAGGTCATGTTAGCTTTGACCTCCCAACTAGATATCTAAGAACTAAAGCAGATTTTTTGACCTCCACCATTGTTCAATAAATCGAGCAGCCGTTAAATAACAATCATCGACGACGCAAAGTCGAAATGAGTTTTTTTTTATTTGTTAGTGAGGAAAACGAGAAGGCCCCCATATAACAGGGTCGGGACTTCCCATTAACCCATCCAAGAACAGCAGGCGTGCGTTTCCTTTCAGCAGGCTTCCAACTTGATCAGACTATCAGCGCAAGAAAGGTTCTACCGTAGTCGTTTTTGTTTAGTTGGTTGAGGGCGCGCAAGCAGGAGGAGCAGGTGACCAGAAAAAAAGAAACCCAAGCCCTTTCGGGCTGTGCCGTCCTGTACGCAGCCCTAACAATTTCAGCGAGGTGTCTTAGCTTGTACGGCCTCTCGAGATGTGGCCATGTGGGGGCTTCCGGTGGTACATCGCAACGATGTTGGAGTCGGCGAATCTTTCCGCGCGCAGGTGGCTGGCAACACCGTCCGCGTGCGTCCCACGGCTACGGCCTTCTGCGGCCGGAGGAAGCCGTGCGATACCACGCCCTGCGTTTCGCGTCTTCGCCCCGAAACGATCGTCCCGTCGGGTCACGAGATCGGCCGGCGAAACCCCGTTGGCGTGAGGAGTACTGAGAGGCGCGGATGCCTGCTCTGCCTGGCCGGCGGCTACTACGCCTTTGCGCTGTCCACACGCTTCGTGGATCTGCTCGCCACTTTCCGAGCTTTCCGTGTGGCCCGCCACCCCGAATTTTCCTCCACCAAGAGAAATCAATCGCAGACTGACCGGCACCGAGTCAATCCATCCGTCGCCACAAAAACTTTTCCCCTCTGTTCAAGTTCACACGACCGCGATGCTCGTTGGCATGTCACCGTCGCGCACCGACCGAAGCTTTCACGGACTCGCAAAGGCACGGGATGGTACAGAGTCTGCATTTTTACGACGTTCTAGAAGCATGCACTGAAGTCTGAGCAGCCAGCGGCCAAAAAGCCCTGCTGGTTGCTAATTGCGCTGCTTGTTGCTCGTTGGTTCCATCCTCCCGCTGAACGAAAGGGACCTCCCTCCCTGAGCAGTACAAGTGACGCACCGCAAACAGCGAGGAGAGTATTACCACCAGAGTATTACCACCAGGTTCACAAAACCGCGATAAATCGCTCGGTTTTTTTTGAAAATTGATCAAATCGTTTCGATTCGATTTAAGCAGTTAACTAATTTTTGGTATAACTGATTTGATTTCAAATTTAAAAACGATAAACTGTAAAAACCGTTCAATAAATCGGTAAAATTGATAAGTAAAAAAAAACCGATTGATTTTCTCTCAAAATTTGATTTTCAAATTTGTCCGATTTTTTGCGGTTTACTGTAACTATTTTCGCCGCGAAACCGCCGTGAACCCCGATCACCAGTCGAAGAACAGAGAAACGCACCGCAAACAGCGAGCAGTGCAAGTGACGTCTTCTAGAGGGGTCACGCTTCCACTAGGGGCGTTATACGTGTACTGCTGGTTGGGACATCTCGTCATCTTTACGTAGAAAGAGCGAATGGAATCGATGCTCCGGACAACAAGACAAGTGGTGAAGTGGGCGAACAGATCAACTAATGAACGCCCCAAACCAGGGCAAATCGAAACCAATCCCACAGCAGAGTGTACCCGTCAGAACCACTCCCAACTCCGGTATAAAACGGTACTGCAGTATACACAAACCTACCTTTTACATACAAAAAGAAGAGAAACCCCCAAGATCGATCATCACATGACCTACTCGCCTACACCCGCACACCACCAAACGAGCGTGAACACAAACAGAGGCCGAGGGACCAGGGACCTCCTAAACTACTAGGGTCACTCATGTCATCACATGGAGAGCGGCAAGCCGCCGTTCGCCGCGCCGTTGTAGGTCTTGTTCTCCGACTTCCTCCGCTTCAACACGACGCCCCAGGTGACGGCTTCTAAGATCAGGGCGACGGCGCCGAGGACGCAGATGGCGATGATGTACGCGGTCTTCCACTTCTGCGCGACGGTCAGGATCGACATGCCCTTGAAGATGTTGATGATGCCCAGGATGATGATCGTGTAGCCCATCGAGTGGTGGTACACGTTCCAGTAGAACCGGTACTTGTGCTCCTTCTTCGGCCTCAGAAACAACGCGAAGATCTGAATGGGGGAAAATGTAGCGGAGAACAACAACTATTAGCAAGTTCATCAGACAAATGGTAACGCCATTTTCAAGAATGACAAGTTTCTAGTACGTACCTGGAGAGTGCCAAGAGCAAACACCGAGATCCCAATGTTCCTGTGAACCGAGTAGGTGATCCCCTTGGACAAGTTTCCGAGGTGGATACCGGTCGCCCAGCCGGATACTCCGACGGCGTACCCGATCACCTGGCAAGCTACATGGAGATAGAACCACGCAGGGTCCGCGGATTGGAATGTCTTGAGGTATCTTGCGAATATGGCTCCCATGGGCAGCAGGAGACCCCAGCTCACTGCGTTTAGGACTCCGTGAGTCTGCACAAAGGATATGAGAAATGAGATTGTTTGTTCTATTTTTTTTATGAAAATGAAAAACAATACAGTACATTGTATACTTTTCATACAGCACTACAGTTAGTATGATGAATTCGGGGTCAAAGGTAGGGGGGGCCTTGTGTCACACATAAACATTCAGTCAGTCAACAAAAGCCGTCCGCCGCATCTAGACTAAAACAGTTGACACTTGTTAACTCCAGCGCTGTAGCAGGTTTAGAAAATTGCGATCCAAGAACGAACGAACGAGGGCAAAACAGTCCAGACTTCCGTAGATTCCTTGGAACATTTCACATGGCAGGATACAGTTTCTCTATGAAACGTGAAGATTAAGATAATGGTAGATACCCGACGATCTTAACACTACGTCGTCAATACGTCAATACGTAATCATATGCAAAACAAGGGCAAATTGGAGACTGGTTGATTAAAGGTGTAATCTTTCCACAAAAATTGGCCAATATTTGATCGGTGAATTTTGCTTTATCTAGAATATGAATTTGTCCTAACTTTTTATTCTGAAACTATGCTGAATTGCTGACAGAACGCGCAATTGCAATCTGACACCACCGTATAAAATATTTCCAAAACGAAAGAGCAATCAGCAGAACTGATTCATGTTAAGCAAGTGCGTAATCCAGAAAAGCAGGAGTACTTACATTTTTCTTGTGGAGGAGGCTGCCCCCTGCGCTGCCAGCGGTGCTGGCCCCGGTGACCAGGTTCAGCTTCCCGACGGCGGCCTTATTGTCTGCGCCCATAGCGTGGGGCGCGATGCTCCCGCCGGAGACCGGCCCGACCTGCCAGACCTGGTTCACCTCCCCAGTCCCGTTCTGGAGCTTGAGCGTCCCGAACAACCGGACGCGGCCGTCGCCGCCGAGCTCGGCGGCGAGGTCCGACGTGGGGAACGCGATGGGCCCGGGTGAGCCGAGCGAGTACCCGGAGATGCTGTACGTGTCGACGCCGTACGCGCCGCCGTCCTTGGGCGCGGCGACGAGCGCCTGCGCGCCGATCATGCCGCCTCCGCCGGGGTTGAGTCCCCACGCAACCCACCCGCCGGACGACGGCGGCGCGGCCACGAAAGCCACGGAGAGGGAGGACGTAGACGCGTCGTACGTCCAGTGCACCGACGCGCCCAGCCGCGGCAGGTCGCTGCAGGCTGTGAACGCGCGGTTGGATGAGAACCGCTCCGCCGAGCACGCCCCGCCGCCGCCGGAGCCGGCCGCGAAGACGCAGGCCGGCGCGGCTACCAGCACGAGGAGGACGAGGAACCGGTTGACGGACATGGTTCGGGGCGGGTCGGGTGCTCGATGGGCGAGAGTAAGCTCCGAGGCAGGAGGGGAATCTTGGGTGGGGTGGGCGACGGAACGGAAGACGCCGCGGAGGAACGCCGGCTGCTTCGGCTTTGGTTGGTGTTCGTGTGCTGGTGAGGGAAGGGAGCCGGGGATAGCCGGAAGCAGGGGACGGGCGCGGTTAAAAAGGCCGTCGAGGCGCGGGGGGGCGACGGTTGTGGACACGCGGGAACGTGCAATTGGGCGGTGGTTGACGCGGTCTGCGCCCTGGTGACTCGCATGACAAGCGGGGACCAGCTGAGCATTTCACTGTGAATTCAGGCTTCAAACAAATCCACGCCGTGAAACGCAGGATCGACGGGCGCTACTCAGATCGCAGCGCGTCAGACGATCCCTGCGCCATCCGGGCAAGATGGCTTCCGATCACCTTCCTAATAAACCGCGCGTAATAACTTGCACAGTTTTCATAACACCTGCAGTAACATGCGTACCACATTGAAACCGTACAGATTTGGAAAGAGAGCACAAACGCACGGTACAAATGTACAACAGGCAAGCTGAACGGACGATGCCATATGCAATGCAAGCCTTTCCTTTAACACATTTTGCTTAAAAAAACCACGTTTGTTGCGTTGACAGTTTGGGTAAGTGTTTGATTTACTTCCATTTTTAAAACTTTTGCTTCACGTTCGTCTATACCAGATTGGTTACCAAAAAAACAGCATTGCTCATTGGAATTAAGTTGGAAAAATAAATGTGGTTTTAAAAAATCACTCCTTTTAGTGTTAAAATGAAAGTTTTCGAGGAATGCTCACATAGAGTTGCATTTTTTGACTTTTTGATATGTGAAAAAAATAGATATTGCAAAAGCTAATATATAAATTACATCAAAATAGTAACTTAAGACAGAGACGGAGAAGAAGACGTAAGACATGACATCGGCACATCTAAACCTTGATTACGCCCTTGAGCGCGTCTCGTGGCGGATCCCACGGCATAACATGCATGCGGCCTCCAAATTAAGCCTTACAGAGTACCACACCGTGCTCTAGGTCAACGATTAAACATGATTCCCGTGCGACGCCGGAGGCGATGGAGTAACGTTGCCAGTCTAACCCGTATCCCCGACTGAATCTAACCACGCGCCGCGCTTGCATAGTTGCATTGCACGCTCTGCTCACTGATGACGAAGGTGTCGCGGCGAACGGTGAGCTTAGAGCGAGCAAGCCTGGTTGGTGAGCGGTCCGTTGGTCAGTCCGCCGGCGCGAGCACGGTAGCCGCGTACATGTGGTGGACGCGTACTCACGTGGGGGGAGGGGCGCAGGGCCTTGTGACTCGAGTTGAGTTGACTCGTGAGTGGCGTAGGAATTTACGAAAGATAGGTTAAAAAAAATTCAGATTTACAGACGAAAATAATAGTAAATATAATAGTAGTGTCAGTAACTAAAAGTTAAAAAAAAATTAAGCAAACTACGGAGCACTTGTCTTTTTGATCTGAGACAACAGAAAAACTAACTCTATACTATCAAACTTTAGTCTTTACTAGATTAAAAAATATGCGGTGCAAAAAAAGTTTAACTCGTAACAGAAAGAAAAAAAATTTTAAAAAAATACCAAATATTCTATCACTACAGACCAAAAATTTTATTTTTTATCAAGTATTCCGTCATTCAAAATTAAATGTTTCATGTATTTTGCTTAAAGATTTCAACAGAACTAAATGTATTTAGTGTCAAAAATCACGGCGGAGCAACAACATCTGAATAAAAAAGATATTAGGTAAAACGGCTGATAGATAGCTAAAAAAATAGGTAAACATTAATTTAGATATTTAGATGAAAAATAGCAGTTCAACATAGACCTATATCAATATCTAAAATTTAATTATTGTTATTTTTATCAAATCTGATACACATATATAATAATATTTTAAAATTATTTATGTATATTTAATATTTAAATATTAGTTAAAATTAAAACTTTAATTGATACATATATTAAAATTAATTTAAGCTAAAAATTTTAAATATGACGTGACATACTTGACCCATCCGTTGGGTCCGCCAGTGGAGGTAAGGAGAGGGTGGTTGGTGGCCGGCTCTTGGACCAGCCGCGCCGCGCGGCGCCTGTCCGCCCTCCCCTCGGCGTTGGGGTGGGAATGTAGCCTCGGTAGGAGGGTTGAAACTCCATTAGCGGAGGGTTGAAACTCCAATTGCCTTTTAGGCAGGTAACGTGGTTTGGAAAATCGCAGGCGCGCCGTGACGAGCGCAAGGTTGATCAGGAAGTCAGGCTCATCGTCCGTGAACCGATCCACATCCACCGTATCTCTCTCTCAGTTCTACCACCGGTGACGTCCACGGACGCGCGTCCCTTCCCCGGTGACGCGAGTGGGAGCGGAGCGAGCTTGCGAGGGACGGCGGGACGCTAGCGACCCCCGGTGGTTGAAGCTACGCAGGCAGAGCTCCTACTTTGATTCGTGTAGGCCACCGGTTTATTCCTGATAGCCTGGTACCCGGGGCTGGGTCCTGTTCGCACCGGTTCGTGTGCCGAGCAAGGCCGAGCAGATCACAGCTCTTCTGGGTTTGGCAACGACAAAACCACCAAGTGGGAAGAGCAGCGACAAAATCCGCGCGTTCCCCTCGTACCGGCGGACTGGACTGGTGGTACGGTGGTAGTAGCTGCGCCGGGGACGTCGCCGCCGCGGCGACCGATTCATCTCCTACGCACCATCCATCACAGTCCAAGTCCGCCCAGTCCCATCTCTAGTCCCGTGACTCCGACCCCTGCCGACTGCCGTGCCCGCTCCGCACGGATCGACCGTTTCACATCGTCTGCGCGTCTTTTTCGGGCAAAAGTTATAATAAAGTTGTTTGTATGTGAGGTTGCTGTAAATAAAGTAAATCACATTTAAAATTATAAATAAAGTTTATTTTTTTAAAATATATATGTAATTTATTTTATTTGTTTTTTTATCGATTCGATGGTTCTAAAGATAGTTTTTATATAAAGTCGCTCTGCACCAAATTCGCTTATTCCTTTTTCCTCGTCGATTCCGAGTCCGCGGGGTTCGATCACCACCGAGCTTGGCAATGAGCGCGCGCGACGGGACGCAACGCAAGGAAAGCGACAGGAGGGGGGCCCTTGGCGCGTGGCGACCCCGCGGGGCGAGGCGAAGCGAGACGGCGAATACATGCGGCCAGACGACGAAAACGACAGCTGGTTTGGTGCTCCTTTCATCCTTTGGCTCGTCGTGGGTGCGACAAGCACTGGCGTCCCCGGTCCCCCTGACGCTTGCGTGAGCGTGACGGCTGCGTTACGTATCCCGCCCGTGTCCGTAGCACGCCGATGACGGCCCAGTTTCCGCGAAACCTACCGTACCTGACAGCTCACCGACTTGCGTCGTGGCCAAACAGAGCTGATCGTTATCCGCTGCATCGGTGATCGGTGCTTGCAACGAACGCACGTCTACACCAATCCCGGTGCCCTCGGCGGCCGGCCGCAGTCCGACGTACGGAGTACTCCGCTCGTTTGCTTGGTCCGCCGGTCTCGCGATCCGTTCCCGTCAGGGAAGGTGGGCAGGATGACGAGTCGAACTGCAGCACTGGATCTTCCCTTCCCGTGGAAAAAGAAAGTTCTCAGTCCAGTTGATCCGGACAGGGAACGGAAGTTTTGGTCCACGAAATTTATGAGCCTTGGTCGTTCGCCCATGAAATTCAGCGGCCCAAGAAAAACACGGCAGTAGCATCGCCAGATCCATTCCGGTCGATCGTTGAACGAGCTCCTTGGACTGAGCTTCCGCAGCGTCCAATCTGAAACGATGCATTCTGCCGAGTCCACATGTCGAGGAAGCATCAGTTGCCCTGTGTCCAGAGTTTTAGAAACAGATTCGGTTTTTGGAAGTGTCAAAAATCGATCGATTAGTCAGTTTTACTGTAAAGCTAGACTTTACTTTAATAAAAAAAATGGTCACTAACCTAAATCGGATTGAACCGAACCAGTTTTACAGAAAATCGTAAAAATTGATTAATTTTGAATAATTTCTAAAACCCGGCCCGTGTCCTCTCCACTTTTTCAACAATTTTGCAGCACCTGTGAATTTGCGTACACGGCGGCAGTGTTGAAATACTCCTATCGGGCGTGCCGGTGGTCAACGCTAGACCGCCGTACAACGCATGAGGACGCCCGGCACGAAGGTTGGCGCCCGTAGTCACAACTTCACACGTACTACGCCAGGCAACTCGGCTTCGGCAAAGGACAAAGTGGAGGACCGGAGGTGAACGTGAAGTACCTGATACTCCAATGCTTAGCTCACAAGATCTGGGAATCAGTAAGTCAAACTTTCTCACAGCAGAAGTTTCTTGACCGAGAAAAATGGATACTCGTAATACTACTATTCTGGTCGCTCCAAAAGTTGGGTTCACAAAGCCTTTTCTTCAGACCAGTGTGGCAGACAAGAATGACGAAAGCCCTTCAACCACGCTCGTTTGACAAACCGAACGAGCGTATAGCCGGGTAAAGTTGGCCCATTACCTGAATCGTGCTGTTTCTTTTTCTTATCTTATGCTAGCACAGCACAATTTAAATAACTACCCTACCATTACTTTCGACCTTGGTTTCAAGACCAATTTTAGAACTACTAGTACTGGAGTATAGTACATTTTTTGCTCCGGCCCTTTGCTGACACCAGGGCCCACCTGTCATTCTCATATCACCTATACTAGAGTTTTAATTAGCAGATACCTTGATTGAATCTGAAAAGAAAGGTCCCTTCACAAATTGCCAACTACTACTGATGTCCCGTGAAACCTGTCATCCACATACCACTCGTATGAACCCAGCAGGTTAGCAGCGGCCCAAAAGGAATGTGAATTTGTGAACCTTAATGGCTTCAGCTAATTTGAAACCAAACCTCCCAACAAGACGGGGAATACTTCTGTCTGGAAAACATTGGCTTAGCTTGCTAGTAGCGCCTGAAAGCAGCTGTCATCGTTGTCACAACTTTCCATATGCTTTTTTGAGCTGGAAGAATGGCCTGAAAGACAAAATAAACAAGTCGTTCGCAAAGATGGAATAAAACGTTGCCGAGCCGGCACGGCCATGGCCATTACTGGCATTCAGAGGTCAGACCGTCAGATGCGTTCGTGTGTGCCCCCTGTCGTCTCTCGGGCATGGAGTTGCTTGTGCGTAGTGGCCTCGTACTAGCACTTAAACGCATACACCAGATTTTAATCAAGCACAGTGATCTCTAAACTTTCTTTCCTGTATGATAACGTGTCCACTCGTGCTCGTTTCGGCTCTTCCTGTCAATTGTATAGTAGCTTAGCTTAGCCAAATCTGCAGTAACCAGATGAAAATCCATGTCACGCTTCCCCTTTCTGGATGCTTTGCATTGGCTACATTTTGCAGTGGTCTGCTCTGCTCTGATCTGCGGCCTCGTTGGCCGTTTCGCAAATAGTGACAGTACCCGTTTGTGCAATTAGTCGCAATATTTTCTGATCGGTTGCCAATTCGATCTTAACGTATTCCGGCGCTGCAATTTGCACGGGGCACAGTGATAACGGGGGTGTCCGTGATCAACTGAGATCCGGCATTAACGTTGCTCCATGTTGGCTCAATTCGCAATCCCATAGAGTACATTCATCAGATGCTGATCCAAATCGGAAGCAACCTTGGCACTTCTGACAATTGACCCTGCACCATCAACCTTTCACTCCCTGCGTCATCGACGACGACCACCGTGATTCACGCAGTCAACCTTCAGCGCCCGGCTCGCGCTGCACCCATGCCATTGCCATATGGTGCTGTACAGAGTGCCTGAACTTGCATGGATTCTCGTGCTCCTGACACCAAAACGGCCGAGACTCGGTCAATCGTGGCAGCGGCACCATAATGCATGAACGGACTATTTTTGCGTTAGTTTAGTTCAAAGCAACGTGTGTGAAATGAGATTCAGTATAGTATCATCTGTCCGACGGTCAGCGCCCGTTTCGCAGAAAAGGCAGGCTACCTCATTCTGACCGACGGTGGTCAGCCGTGACGCAAGAAATCGATGCCGGTGAAGATCAACGGAGTACAGTAACATGAACTTGATCAGCTCGTCAAGTCGACGTTTCAGAAATGAGATATTTCATTTGTTCAATTCGCTAGTAGAGCAACTCTTATTATTAGAGTCGAAATTGTAAGCCGTTGATTGTATACTGCAGAGAACTGCTGCGAAACGTTGTAAATGGTTACTGCCGCGAAGATTTTACTGCTCATCTACAGATGTGGCGATGAATCTGAGCTGTTTATTTCAGATCAAACGGTTAGGAATTTATCTAAACTCCCGTTACAGTTTGCTCTGTATGTTTACCTCCACGGGAGTGAGTCCTGAGCCTCCAAGTTAGGCTGTTCCAGATTTCTTTGCACTACTACTGCCGTTGGGAGTACGCGTCAACTACTGCCGGAGCCCGCAAGTTATTAGTAGCATCGAGATGGAATTTGGTCAGGTCCAAAAATGTGTGTACCGGGGCATGGACCAGAGCAGGGAGAGCTTAGCTTGGCTTCACATGGCGAGCAGTGAGTGGTACGACTCCAAACGCTGTTGATCATGTGCAGCTATAGCCATGGCTTCTTCTTTCCAGCCCATCGTCAATCACGGCAACCTTAACAACGTGCCGGTTCAGCAGCTCATCTTGATCGCCCCCACAATGGGAATCGTTCGTGGCTGTCACACGCAAGCACATGAAATTATGCGCTAGAAACTCCTTCGAGACATTAGTTTTTCTAATAAGGCCCACTGCGAGCTCCAGTCACTATAAATCCTCACCTGTGCTGGGCTCACATTCAAAAACCAGCTCCAAACAGAACACCAAGGAGTGCGGAGTGCCCAAACACTGAGCTAGCTGAGCTTGTGCCTAGTGCCAACCAACAGCAGTCTCCGCAATGGCGCCCCAGCTCGCGCTGCTCCTGCTCCTCGTAGCCTCACCATCGGCGACCCGCTTCGCGGCCGCGGCGGGCGCCTGCGCGAGCGAGAAGTTCCCTTCCGGGCGGACGTACGAAGCCTGCGAGGACCTCCCGAAGCTGGGCGCGTCGCTGCACTGGACGTACGACGCGTCGACGAGCTCGCTGTCGGTGGCGTTCGTGGCGGCGCCGGCCGCCCCCGGCGGGTGGGTGGCGTGGGGGCTGAACCCGACGGGCGAGGGCATGGTGGGCACGCAGGCGCTGGTCGCGCTGAAGGGGGCCGGGTCCGCCGCGCCCGCCGTCAAGACGTACAACATCACGGGGTACGTCCCGCTCGGCGCGGCGTCCACGCCCATCGCGTTCCCGGCGACCGACCTCGCCGCCGACGCCGCCGGCAGCGGCGGCAAGATCCGGCTGTACGGCAAGCTGCAGCTGCGCGCCGGGATGAAGGCGGTCAACCAGGTCTGGCAGGTCGGGTCGTCCGTCACCAGCGGCGCGCCCGACAAGCACGCGTTCCAGGCCGACAACCTCGCGGCCAAGAGCAAGCTCGTGCTCGCCGGCAAGGCTGCTGCTGCGTCGCCCGCGGCCGCACCCACTCTCGCCCCCGCGCCAGAGGTCGGTGGCCCGGCCGCCGGCTCTGGCGGCAGCAACGCGGCGTCGTCCCTCGCGCCGTCCGCCGGGAAGTCGCCGTCCGCGGCGGTGATCACGGCCAGCGTGTCCGCGCCGGCACTCATCGTGCTGGCGTTGGTCGGTCTCTTGGCCACTGTATGGTAATGATCACGATGATGATAGTAGCTGGATGCATCATCGTTCATCAGGAAAGGTGGCGGCGGTGGGCTAGGCACGAGAGAAAAAAATATATATCACGTTATTTTTTGTCCCTTTTTCTTGCTCCATCCCCGTTTCTGAATTCTGAAATAAACTTGTTGGTGTAGCGGTTGAGCCTGTGTTACGTGGAGTAGTACTCGTACTCGTAGGTGTAGAACAGTAGTGATCCAATTCCATAATGCAGTCGACATGTCATTCATTCCATCACATGGCCTGATTTCAATTGTTACAGTGCTCCGTGTCTGAATCTCTCTCTGCATGCATGGCAGGAGCGTCCTGTACCTCCTGGTACACTGCCACTGCTTTACTCTAAAATTCAATTTTAATTATTTATTTTATTAAAAAAATTTATTTAAATATATAAAATTTTAAGTTATAATTTAAATAATATCTATAATAAATCAAATTATATCAAAAATATATAAAATTTATTAAAAATTTGTTGAATAAATTCAATGATTAAAATTAAATTTAAAAGTTAACAGTGACATCAATGAGAGTAACTGATTAAACCTCCTACGGGATCCCCGTCTCGGTCCTGACCAGAAGTCATGAACACTGCAGCTGTGGTCACCTAAGCGTAGATTAGTTGCTACTTAAAGTGGTCTTGACATTTCATTCCTGCACAGCTGGCGGGTGCTCTTTGCCGGCGTTGCACGTCTCAAGCAAAGCGTCCGCGGGTTTGAAATGTTCTTTGGCTTGTCTACTCTGTGCTGTTCCCCTTTCTTCTCTGCACGAATGATGATCGTATTGCTCTGTTCCAGCCGGGTGAGATGAGCTTGTGAGTCGTGGCCATGGTAATGGAGTACTGTACCGAACGATGCTCATTCGCTAGAAAAAGATAATGGTTGTAGGAACATACAACATTCCCACATGATGTTCAGTTCATCGTAGCTCCAGTTATTTCTTATCCAAGCATTAACACACATGCTGGCATGCACCACCAGAAATGACGCTCTTTTAAATAATGAACCGGAAATGGAAGCTCGCCGCCGCCGCCATTGCCGGTTAAAGCGAGTGCGGTTGGCTCCGGCCTCGGGGCGGTTGGAGGCGGTTTAGACGATTGATTTCTCTCTTCTGGATCCTTGCGAGCGCTGAATCTCTGTAGCTCAGAGCATCTTTAGCAGCTACTTATAATTGTTACTACTTCCAACAGATTGTTTTAGGTAGCACTGAAGAAGTATTAGGAGAGAAATCAGAATATTCCAACAACAGTTTCCAATAATAACCCAAAAAAGATTTTTGAATCTGCAGGAGTCGGCAGTCAAATGCCAACTTAAGACCGGCTTCCATCACAGATCAAAGCAGGACAGGGACGTCGGGCTACCAGTTGGGCTGCCCTGCTGCCGCCGGCGAGCGAGCGCGGCAGCGGGGGCACGCACGCGAGGGCTCGAGTCTGTGATATCGGGAGCACCAACCGGCGTTCCAGATTTGGGGCGAGCAAGAGCCGACTTAAGACTTTTTCGGTTTGATCATGATTTATTTCACTTGAATCGAATAAATATATTAAATTATTCAAGAAAAAAATTATTATTAGATTAGGAATAATTTTTTTAAAGATGGAAATAAAACCCATTTTATACCTATTTTTCTTATTTCATAAAAAACAATGAAACCATGCTTTCTACCTTATGAAATGAAATTGGGTTGTGGCAGATAAATTACAAGTATAAACTTTAGTTCATTCTCATTCTAATAGAATTTTTTTATGAATAATTCAGTGAATTTGCTTGATCTAAGTGAAATAAATCTTGCTCTTAAACCGAACAAGCTCTTAGGTGGCTGCGAAAGTGTAGGGTGGACGTTAGGGAACTGCTGGAGAGTGATTTTTGTTAATACAACCTAAAAATGATATTTAGAGAGAGAATTAAGAAACTGCTGGAGCTGCTCTCACGGAGACACAGGCACAGCAGCAGCGGAAATGCTGTCGCTGAATCCTCCAGTACTGAAGAGTGCATGGCTCGTCCTCGTTGCCTGATGAAAATGTCCGTGAACCTGGGGCGCAGCGTTTATAACGGCATCCACAAGGGTGAATGATATAACGAGAGGAGAGGGGACGAGAAGCACATAAAGTGAAAGGTATGCGAGTGAATAACACGTGAGTTCTGTGGGTTCATACGTGGAGTTTATTTTTTTAAAAAATAAAAAATTAATCTTATCCATTCATCAATTGATCCGGCGGCTTTGAAGATGGTATGTAGATGAGATGGCTGTAAAAAATTCGCTTATCACCCACAAGCCACCGCTGCCGCGTCGTGGACGCCGGGGCCGAGCCTGAGGTTTGTTTACCCCGTGCCCACCACACCAGCCTGCACGACGAACTTCGGTCAGGACAAGCCGTGACCATTTCAGAAGCTGGACTGGCAATTAGTCCGACGACGGCATGCGGCAAAGCCGGCAACGCCAGATGATCTGCACATTGGTGTCTGCACGATCATACCATGCAAGATCATCTTCAGCTCCCACCGGAGTTCATAAAATGAGAGATTTTACGATATCTCTTACTGTAGTACACCAATCACGTTATTGTACGGGTTGATTTGCAGATTTCAACATTCACAAAATTCATGCCAGAAAATGGCGTATTTCAGTTGGACCTGACATAAAGCCCACCATGTGCAACAACGGATTGGGCCTGAACCAAGAATGACGCCCATTTCAACTAGATCCAGCCTCGTGACACAGCTCGGCCTTCTTACTCCATCCCTCGGGGCTGTATGAACATTATCGGGCCGTAATATTCGGCGTCATCGAGGCCAGGCCCAATAACACACCGGCACACAACATGATCGCACCGTCCAGTTACCTCTATGGCGATCCCAGTCGTCCATCCGATAATCAGCCTCCTCTAGGGTTTTAGCCGTATAAGATCCCGCTCCCCACCCCCTATCCGCGCCTCCGCCGGCTTCCGCTTCGCCCTCTCCATTCCGCCCCTCTCGGTGCGCTCCGATCCGAAGGTGACAGCTCGCCGGCAAACTCCTTGGCCGTTGGGTTTCTGGCTTATTCGCCTAGTCGATCTCGTCTCACGTTTGTGTGTTGGTGCAGAGATGGCGGTGCCGCTGCTCACGAAGAAGATCGTGAAGAAGCGGGTCAAGAAGTTCAAGAGGCCGCACCATGACCGCTACATCTGCCTCAAGGTAGAAATCTTTTTCCGCCTGTTGTTGGTCCTGTCTTCTGTGAAATGGAATCGTGTGGCTGCTTTCCCTGTGCTGCGCTCATGCTGTGGTGGGATCTGCTTTTAGTGGTCGGCGTAGTGCCTGGAACTGTGATGTTTCTGAGTTGCCTGGGTAGCACGCTTGGTCCTTTGGGTACAGTTTACGTGTATTTGGTAGTTAGAGCAACCGATTGTGTTTGATAGATTCACCTTTTCAATACTTTTGTGTCAAGTAGCACAGATAACCTAGGTTGCTGGAAGAGTGTTATAATAGCTGCTGAGGAAATCCGTTATAAAGCAACACATTTTTAGTGTCAGCATGGAATTAGTAGAATCATCATGAACTAATGATTCTCACTGATTAGTAGAATCAGCATGGAATTGATGGATATGCTAACATTTCTCTAGCGCTCTTATTGTGTATTGATTTGCCATGTTTTTCCTGTGACTAAAGCAACACATGTTAAGTGTCCAACATTGGTGTTTGTGGTTTCTTGTTGATTTTATGAGTCCTTGTGTTTAGGCTTCAGCAAACTTTGGGTTTTTGAATGGGATAAATCAGTAGACTGTTCAGTGGTAGTGAAGGCAGCTCATCAATTCAGATGGTCTATAGATCAGCTAGAAGTAGTGAAACGTTTTTGGCTTAGTCAAGCATTCTTGAATTTGAACAATTTGTTGCATCTAGAACCAAATAGACGTAAACTTTGGCAAGTCACATGGTACTAATGTGATGCCATTTTTTTGTGATGTTGATTTTTTTCCTCATGTAGTAATGACTATGTTAAAATGTTTATCCTGTTTATCCTAGTAAACTGATGCATTCGAATCCACTCCTTAATCTGATACAAATGAAACATATGGCTCTGGTTCCTTTCATGGACTAATATGGGAGTACCTTTTACTTGATATCAGCCAAGCTGGCGCAGGCCCAAGGGTATTGACTCCCGTGTGAGGAGGAAGTTCAAGGGCTGCACCTTGATGCCCAACATTGGATACGGCTCTGACAAGAAGACCAGGCACTACCTGCCCAACAAGTTCAAGAAGTTTTTGGTGCACAACGTCGCTGAGCTAGAGTTACTCATGATGCACAACAGGTATGAACTACCAATACCAAAGCTCGTGCCTACTGGTATGTCAAACTTGCATAGCGAGCTCTTTACTGATGCAATGTGCCCTTCCCAAACACAGGACCTACTGTGCTGAGATCGCCCACAACGTCTCCACCAGGAAGCGCAAGGCGATTGTTGAGCGTGCCGCTCAGCTTGACATAGTGGTCACCAACAAGCTCGCCAGGCTCCGCAGCCAGGAGGACGAGTAATCTGCTTGTTCCTCGTTATGCAGTTTGGATCTGGATTTTTCCCGGTTGTACTAGGAAACTACTGTGCTTTCGATCGTGTTACTATGGAGAATGTTATGTCGTCCTTTTTGCTACCAGTAGCGACTCTAATGTAGCAATTAATGCTGTTACCCCCACATCTGTCTAAATTTTCTCCCTTGGCATTGTTTCATTGGTTGAGTTGATTTACGATCTGCTCTCTTTGGTTCCTTTTGGTGTGGGTTACCGACTCATTTCTTTATTTGATGTTGCCCTTAACTTTTAAATTTAACTTTGACAATTTATCTGTTAAAAAAATTACTCGAATATTTAAAATTTTAAGTGGTTCAAATAGTTTTAATGATAAATTAAATTATATCAAAATATATTAAATTTATAAATTTTTTTTTGAATAAGATGAATTTTGAATTTAAAAGTTAATATATCAATTAAAGAACAGAGTGAGTAGATGCTTGAAAATGCGTTGCTGGTGGGGCGAGTAACTAACCCTAGTTGAAAAGCTTGGTTTGCATATTTGACTTTGGCTTTTTAAAACGAACAATGGGATTGATCTTATTATTATCTCTATATGTAAATATGTAAAAGAAATACATGGTTGCTCTTTCACTGTTGATCATATTCTTTATTTATTGTGCAAAATTGATCTGTTTTGCAAGAAAAGAATTTTGATAGCATATAGAAAAAATTAGCAATAATTAAATGTATTTTGAATGTAATTTAAGTTAAAATTTGAATGATTTGATAACATTTTGAATATACTTTATTTTTAAAAATTTCAAGGGTAGTTATGTTCTTTTTATGGCCTTCATTATTATTGATTTTTCTTATTTTTTAAATTATTAAAAAATTCTGTTGTTAATGGTGTTAAAAATCAGAGTCAAACGACAGCTTCACTTTGAAAAACCAGAGTTGAATGCGCAAACTTTAGAAAAATTAAATATACAATTAGCTTGTTAACTCAGTCATTGATGCAATTGTCTTTAATTAAATCTACCATGGTTATTTGTAAATGGGCCGGTTCAGTGATATGCTCCGTCACCTGGGCCTCGAATTTGGATCGCGATCCAACTTCTTGCATGGGTTTATCGAATGAGTGGGCCGTGCGGTTCCAGCAGCCGATATCAGCCCACGTAATTCTCTTGAACGACCCACTTCGTTGACATGCTTCCAGATTTCGGGCCGGGATTTGGATTGCAATCCAACTTGGGTCGCTATCGTAATGGGCCAGACCCGCGTCTCCTCCTCCCTTCCGCGGCTTGTGGCGTAGTCGGTAGTCGCCTCAATTCCGGCCAACCGGATCCCGTCCCTTGCCGCCAATTTGCGGTGACTCCCCCGACGAGGCCACGCCTTCCTCATTGCCACGCTCCGCGTTCCGGTTTCGCCGCCGCCACCTCCATGCGATCCATGCTCAGCCACCGGCATCGTTGTCTCGGCGTCATCACTTTCCTCGGGCTAACCGGGCTCAGATCCACTCTAATCCAGACCAGTCAGTTTTATTTGCAAGAAATTCATTTGTCATAGATTTAGTTTGCACCACTTAACTACAGGTGATTTGACTTTTCTTTTCTGCGGGTGGCAGCCACTGTTCAAACCTCATCGTCGTCAGTTGCACGTTAGGTCGACAAGCTTTTTACTCGACCAGAGGCATTCCACGGCTGCTACAGCGAACACTTGTAAAGACCGCTCTCGTACCAGTGCGTTCGTGGTGGTGACCCGTCCATCGATCTCGCACAGTGCCCGCCGCACCGCACCCAAGATCTCCAAGATCGTTTCCCTTTGTTCGCGCTTTAACTTTTTCTAACCACAAAGTCTCGGCTCGGACGGCACTGTGCTAGGGTTCCAAGCTTCGCTTCAAAGCTCTGCCCCCTGTTAGATCAATCGATCAGGCGCACTTCAACCACTTATGCCGGCCGTGCAAAGAGCGGTGTGTCGTTGCGGTGTGATGCAAAGCTGCGTCGAGCCTAACATTGCTGTTCATGTTCATGAGACTTTTTCGAGGTAGACACACCTTTCCCTTGTACACACAAACATATATCAAGGACCTGTTTTGAATTTTTACTTTGCACTTTGTACTACACAAACTGAGGGCAAAAAACTAGGCCAAGTTTGAAATTCATATTTTGTGAATGAAAAAGATTATAAACTACTCCTAAAATCGACGACAGACACCACTATTCCTAGCAGTGACTTTCTACTTCGCACGTAGGCAGCAGTCACTACACTTTACTTGACATCTTCCTCCTCCTCCTGTTTCTTAGGCTAGGACGTTGACACCTCGACATCTTCTCGCGCCTCTCCACGGCCCTGTTGAGACGAGAGGGAGATCGATGCATGGCCGTCTGCACGACAACCAAGCCAAAAGTCAAACGAGGCATCGAACAGAGCCCGTGGCCGGTCCCGCGCCACGGCGTGCCCTAAAAACGCAGCGCCGTCGCTGTGCTCGTATCACGTATGCATTCAAGTTGGCCTGCTCGGAATTAACGGTACAGCACGAGATGGGGAACCTACGTACTGCTAGCCTCACGATAGAACAGTTTCGCTGCCGATCAGAGGATATCAGAAAAAAATGCCATCGGATTATGTACTGTCAGAGGAGTATTATGCTGTAAAAAAAATGGAGTAGCTAATTAGTTTGTTTGGCATTTGTTTATGGAAACATAAACAATGGTAAGTCTAGTCCATGAGCCCGACTGGAGAACCGGGAAGCTTAGAAATGGCAGCAATCATTGATCCCAGCAAGGGAATACGTATGAGGCAAGCCCTGCATATTATATGTTTCAGATCCACCAAACTTTATGATCCAAGTTCAGATCCAACAACTATGCAAACAAACATCGAAGCTAGACGAACACGGCCATTGGAGAAAACCTGATGAGGTGGCGACATCGTGGCGCCACTCTGTTAGTAAACTGACAGGAAGCGGAGGTCACTGGACACGTAAGATGGCTTCCGGGCCTTCGCTCCGGCTGGGTTGCCGTAGCTGCGTTGCTGCACCAAAGCTCACTTGAAAATTTCCAAGTTTTTGGATGGATGAATGGACGCCCATGGATTCCCCTTTCCGGCCCAAATGATTGATTGAGCTTGATGAGGAGGGTTAGCACGCTTGATTGTACTAGTGCTACCACCTAATCTACTGTTTACTGCTATATATTCCAAGAAGATCTGCCACTTGGTAGTACAGCGCTTGGTTGATGGTACTGTCCCCGGTGAATGATTAAGGAGGGAGAAGAGTCCCTTGAGCGAGTTATGGTCAAGAACCGTGTGCGATTCACTTCGCCAGCTTTTGGACGACGGGGTAGTTGCTGAGAAGGAAGGCACCACGATGGAACTGCCAAACAGGCTTGATCTTGGCAGCAGTAGCTGGCAAGTGGCAGTAGTGCAGGATGCAAGCTCGGCTGGTAGAATTTTTAGGCCAATGTTGTTGAACACGGTCGGCTTCAGTTCAATTCTTCCCTGACAAGGCGAGTGACTTTGCTCAAGATCTATGCAGTGGTAGCTACGTTTGGTTTCTTCTTCAAACCAGCCAAAAAATATGCTCGATCTCTTCTTGATTCAGTGTCAGATGGATCGAGCTCCTTTCATCCTGAATGACTTGTTCGTGACGTGGTGAGTTATATTTCTGACTTGAAAATTTCAAATAAGGACGTACTGTTACAGTCGAGGGTTGTTTAAAATCAACGCCGTACTGATGCATGTGACCGCGGCAGGGATCCCGAGGCAAGATATATTAACAAATCGGGAGATTAACTGGAGACACGGCTAGAATAATGGGAGGCTGATTAGAATTCGGTGATTGGTTTAGCAGCCAGAGGTTATTCTACTGTCAGTCCGTTTGTTTATTTCTGGCTAGCCCTTCCCTGCTGCGCCCGTTGACAAAGAGAATGTGTTTGCGATGCCTCGAGGGACAAATATTCAAATGCACGCCACTTGTGAGTTGTCCAATTCGTGTTGGTTACAGCTTTTAAACTTGGTCTGAACGCGCAGTTCTAATGGTTTTTATATGATAAAAATATCCCAAATACAATATCAATTCATGTACAGTACAATATCTTGCAGATCTGAAGGTAGTACGAGTTGTTTACGGGAGTAAGTGCTTTTGAGGTTGAAGGAAGTTTCACCGATAGCTCTGTCTGTATGTGGATTGTGGAGTAAGTATATTCATGACAAGTTGAGTATTCTGTCTTTGCAAGTTTGGGTGCTGTGGTTAGAGCGTAACGATCGCGTGTTTAGGAGCCTCTCCTCTCTCGCTCATGTGGTAGCAAACAAGTGTTAGATCTAGCGTGTTTTTGCTCTCTAGCTGGTATGTTAGAGTGGTCGTTTCTTTTGAGTATGTAATTTTTGTTGTTTGTTTATATGTACTCTCTTTTTATTTTAATACGAAACGCGCATCGCGCGGGGTTGAAAAAAAATTGGCTTGCTTGCAATTCGCATAGTTGCACTGAAGCCCCATGGATGAATTTGGCTTTGGACGTAAGAGAGAGCTCATGGAACTGGTGGCATCAACGAAGCAAATTTTGAGACCCCGGCTTGCCTTCCATTTCCATCATGGAAGCAGTCCCGGCAGCTCTCTGAATCTGAACATCGTGCAAGCACGAAAAGGTCCATCTCTTCATATCGACGAGAAGACGGAGCCGCAAATTGCGAAGAAAGGTTAGGCAGGCCGAGTTATCCAACGAGGGTAATCTTCCGTTGGATGTGGGGGCACGTAGCTCGTCAGAAGTAACCTCAAATGCAGTTTTGGAGCGAGCAGATTAGGCAGTGGGGTTTGAAGAACCCGTCCGTTTTCTATTGCTAGAAGCCGTACCTTGAACAGCAGCTATTGCCTGGTGACGATTAGCATGCATAAATGCGTCCTTGCTATATTTTCCTATCGCTATGTTTTTGCATATAATTTGGCATACATAGTATGCTACTTTCTTATGTTGAGTCAAGTAGTCCTAAGTATTCCCCGTGAAAGTGCAACAACAGCAACACAAAAGGGCAGAAGAAGTTTGGTTTACGCTGTAGGTTTAGGCCTAACAGTTTGTATGAGCCTTCGGATGCATACAAGATGGAAACTGCACTCCTTGGATCACTGGCGAAGCTAAGTAAGACATGGTGGGTGTAAATGCACCCACAAAATTTTAAAAATTACTCATAATTGCTAAATTTTTACTATATACATACCTTCTAAATCAAAATTTATGTACCTATAAACAGTTAAATTAGACATTTTTATACATATTGTGAAGTTATGCACCTCTACTTTATTTGCTCTTAGCATTGCCACTGCCTTGGATAGGATGTCGATCTCCTGGACCTTGTGTCAGCCTCACTCATTTTCACTTCCTCTGCTCTTGACACTTTCTTCGATCCACATCCTCTAGTCTGGGCTCTAATGGATATCTTCGTCGTGAAGTCGCACCGACGGGGACGACACTCTACTTGGTCACTTCGTTATCAAACCTTACTATGCTGCCATAGAAAATGGACACGAAGGGACGAGGTCCAAATGCATATAAAGATCAAAAGATGCAGGATAGTAGCATGGCAATTGAGCATGATTATCTAACAGCAAATATTTTGAATAGAAAGGCCTGTAAATTATGACAGTTTGTCTCACTGTTGAACGTTAGATTTAAAAACATTTGACTTGAACCAAATCTAAATGAGGTACTAGTACTTACTCAGTTCAAGACTTGAGTCAGAAACACCAGGCGTTTCAAATTGGGCAGCAACGCTTTAAGTTGTCATACATCAGCTTATACATGAGGATTTTTCACAAATTTAGAGCAGCAAACATGAAGGGAATTCTTCATATCAAAAATCCACTGTGTAGGTTAATAAAGTTGTGATGTCAGACCGGGTTAATCTGTCACTCTTGCCGAGCCGGAGGAAGCAGGGCATCGCATCACCAGTTCACCACCACTTTGACCTCCAGCCCATAATCCATTCCCCCAAGCATCCATCCACGCCACCTCCTTCTCCCAAGGCCGCCCCTTCCTATAAAATCTCCTCTTCTGCTTCCGTTTCGCCACCTAGCACGGGGGTGCTTCTTGGACGGCGCGCTCGTTAACTCCCTCCCAGTACTCACTTTCTTACGGCCGCGATGGAGAGCAGGCCCGCCAGCGGCGACTACATTGCCAGCCTGCTGAGCTCGTCGCCGAGGCTCGACTTCGGGGTACTCGGCGGCGTGTCGGTTCTGGACGGCGCGGCGGGCCGCGACGGCGGGGACTCCCTGGAGAAGTTCTGCGGCGACCCGGGGTTTGCGGAGCGGGCAGCGCGGCTCTCCAGCTTCAGCGGCGAGCGTTTCGCTGGCGCCGCCGGCCTCTTCGGGCTGCCGCCTCCAGCTCTCGCGGCGAGCAACGGCGGCTCGCGGGAGACGTCGTCGGTATCTGACCCGGCCTCGGCGATGAGGGATGCCAATGCCAAGAAGAGGAAGGCGCCCGCCCCGCTCAAAGGGAAAGGCAAGGAGTCTTCTTCCCAGGTGAGCTACGCTATGCTAGCTAACTACTGTAGGACAGTACCAAGCTCAAGAGTCCTGGGTCACTGACTGAAATTCTCTTCGATTACTATGGCAGACTGGGGAGCAGAATGATTCAGACGCCAAGAGGTGCAAGACAGACGGAGTCGAGAAGGAGTGTAGCCCCGTGAAGCCGAAGGCGGAGCAGGCCGGGAGCGACATCTCGGTCGAGGACAACGGGCAGAAGCCGGGGAAGGGTAAGAATGCCAAGCCGGTGGAGCCTCCCAAGGACTACGTCCATGTCAGGGCGAGGAGAGGGCAGGCTACTGACAGCCACAGCCTCGCAGAGAGGGTACATTTCTGCTCATTTTGACTACCGTTATGCTGCCTTCTGGCCTGTTGAATTCCATGTCTCGATGCTGAACCGTTTTGCTTTATTGACAGGTCAGAAGAGAAAGGATCAGCCAGAGGATGAAGGTTCTCCAGGACTTGGTGCCGGGATGCAACAAGGTATATTTTTTTTAGTGAGAATTGGGGTGAACAAGTACTGGTTGATACAAGCTCGTAAGACCTTAACCACAAAGAAATCGACTTTATTGCCAAAATTTTGTTTGTTTGAAGGTGATTGGCAAGGCACTCATGCTTGATGAGATCATAAACTACGTGCAATCACTGCAACGGCAAGTCGAGGTAAGAGCACAATTGCACAAATTACTTAATGCCCTGGGATGCACCTTTCAAAATTCTGATAAATTCTAGTGATGGCCAGTTCCTGTCCATGAAGCTTGCAACTATGAATCCACTTGACTTCAGCAACCTGCCTAATCTCCTACAGAAAGACGTGAGCTTAAACTGTCCTTCTGATCTTGTCTTGATGTACTAAACCAGAAGCTACTTACATGTGCTGCTATACATGTAACTGCAGATGTTCCAAGCCTGTGGCCCTTCAGCGAGTTCAGTCTTTTCACTGGAAAGTTCCAGCTCAGGGTTTCCATTCAGCGATCAAGGAGATGTTTTCCAATCGTTTGTTTCAAACGGCATGGAGAACCAATGCAACCTGAATCCGTTAGACCTGGCTCTGTCTCAGGCTACCAATGCACAGTATGCTTTTCAGGATGGAACTCCCAGCTCAAACTTGCAGGTGATTGACACCTGACTAATTTATAATGAATTTAATTTTCTGAAGAATCGCTAGGAATCTTATCCTAATATAGCCGGTGCACATCTTTCAGCAAAGGAACTTTTGGGAGGAGGATCTGCCTGGTGTTTTCCATATCGAGAATGGGCAAAGCCAGGAGAACGGGGTTTCAGCGCAGAGCTTTCATGGTCCGTGTAATAAGTCCATAATGTTCTGACGAATCTTGTAGGCCTTAGTCCAGGGATTACATTTTTACTGACATGTCCAAATTTTCATTTGATGATGATACAGGTCAGTTACAATCAGGCCACATGAAAATGGAGTTCTAATCAGCATAGGTCGTCGGTGGAGCCGTGGAGGAAATGATTTGTACATAGGAAAAAGATCTAAGTACAACATCAGTGGCAGTGGCAAGGGAAGCTCTGAGCTCTGAAGCTAACAGTCTGTAGGCCGTCGGTGAAGGCAAGCGACGCGATTCTTTCAATATTTTCCAGGAACTATATTACTACGATGATAACCAAATAGTTTGTGTATAAGATGACGGTGCAAAATATTACAAGCACCGATTCCTAATATGTACAATGAGCTGGCAATGTAGCTGGACTGAACCCTGCACTACTGCGTCATTTTGTCTGTGATAGTTATTCTCAGAGAGGCTGATGTACCATCACTCTCGCTTCAGTTTAGCTGTATTGTTATTGCTAGTACCTCCATTATTTTGCCGTGACATGTCATCTCGCATCGGATATTTTCAGAAGACTGCTCCCTCCGTTCCCATCGTAAGTGACTTTTTTAATTTTTTAAAATTATTCATCTTATTCAAATTGTTTGTGAAAATATTATTTATTTTATTATAAAATGATTCATGATTAAAAGTAATTTAAATTTGATTTATTTATTTTTATATTTCTAAATTTTTTAAATAAAACAAATAGTTAAAGGTTGATTTGAAAAAGTCTAATGGACGGAGGGAGTACCAGATAACGAGCTCGTTATTGTGAGTGTGATGTGACAAGTTGTCAGTGGCAATCGAATTCAAGCCTTTTAAGCAGTCGGAATTCAGAGTCTCTCGTCTATTACTTGGCGTACGTGAGACTCTACACTACTGCTTGATGGTCCTGCGTCTTCTTGTTGCTGCGGATTCTGCCGTCGCCTCGTTATTGTGAGTGTGATGTGACAAGTTGTCAGTGGCAATCGAATTCAAGCCTTTTAAGCAGTCGGAATTCAGAGTCTCTCGTCTATTACTTGGCGTACGTGAGACTCTACACTACTGCTTGATGGTCCTGCGTCTTCTTGTTGCTGCGTATTCTGCCGTCGCCTTCCTCTCGTCGCGCCCTACCAAAGATCGGTAGGTTACGCGTCGCTTTTCTACGATGATCCCTCGCTCCTCGCTGGATCTCATTGCAGCTCATGCACCCCCAACTTGCTGCTGTTGCATACAGATGATCCCAAAGTTCTTGACATCCCGACTCAGCTTGTATATAACAGTACTGCCCAACACAAAGCTCTGGTCTGGAATGGCGCCAACGTTGCGGCGTCAGGCCGGGTCTTTGTTGCCTTTCTCCGGTTCATGTGCAGCTTCAACAGGGACCCGGCCGAAAAGCCACCGTATTTCACTGCTAATTTCGCGGTTAGGTTCGGCGTCGCTCTCGCCGCCCGCTTCTTACTCCCGGGAAAACGCCGTGGGAACTGTACCTAGTGCGCAACCACTCCGGTTTGTCCGCTCTCCGTGACTCCGTGAGAACAGAGAAGAACACGACGCTGGACAGACGTAGAAGCTGTGAAAAAAAAACAATCGCTTGAAAATGCCTCCTCAGAGCTTGAAAAGATCCGTCACGGCTTTACATGTTCACAATTAGTATTCAGTACTTATATTTTAGCAAGCAGTTCAACGGGCTAATACACACTCTGCGTCTCGACATTTGAAGGATCTGTTTGTTCATTCGTCGTTGTCTTTTGGAGCTGGAGCTGGCAATGCCAAGGGGTTTCCAGTGGTCGTTTTCCATCTCGACAGTCTGAAGGTTAAACGTCGCTATTACGAGGCGCCAAACTTTCGCCGTGCATCGAAAACAGCCGGGCGCAGGCGGGCCGCGTTCAATGCCATGCCTGGCCATTTTCCTCCTCCTTCCCTGTACGTGTCGGCCAGTACACTCTGCTGCATGGAGACGCGCGGCAACGCCGGCTGCGGCTCGTGACCGATCTGCCGCCTCCTCCAGTACACAGGCCACGGCTCACGGCCGGACACGTACCCGATCGTTCATCCGTTTCAGTGGCGTCGTCCTCGATCGCGTTCCACCGGTCCGCCGATCAACCTTACAGTACGGCTTTTCCCGGCCGGCGAGCGCGATCGGCGTGAACCGGCGGCGCGGCGCTCGCACAGCCACGCGCGCGGTCCAGCACGCGCTTCACATGTAGATTTCGCTCCCCTCCTTCGTCTTTGGGTCGAGAACATGTCGCCTCGTTCGGCGGGAGCAGCGGGCACAACACGGCTTGTGACACAGAGCGAGCGCCAGGACCCTCATGTCCCACGAGAACGGTGCTGATCGCATAAACATTGGCCACGAAGCTCGACGCGTTCGGTGTCACGACGGACGCCCAACCCGCTCTCGCTCCGGACAACGGTCGTGCCTGGACGGACACGGAGTCGTGGAGATATCGCCATCTAAAATCCCGTCACCGCGGGCCGGCGTCCCCCTACTACGGCGGCGACGAGGCTGTGGACCTGCGACGATCACGGCGACCGACCGGGAGGTAGACGGCGGCAACGAGTCGTGGTCGGTGTACACGGCGCCGACGAATAATCCATCAGCGTTTAGCTGCCAACGCCACTGTACGCTGGATCTGAGGGTATGGCCCGTGTTGCACGCTACACGTACGCTCCTTGCAGGCTACAGACTGGACGAAGTGATGACTGATCGATGGTAAGTAACAATCGCCCGTCAAGATTCAATTCAAGGACCGAATTGAAGGTTTAATTTGAAGCCTCTGCGTGCGTGCAGGCCTCTCTCACGCGAGTAACTCGGTCCCGGATGAAGAAGACGCGGCTGCCATCAGCATGCATGGACGACGCGCGCGCGCCCTGGGTCTGGGATCGAGAGGCAGCATCCCCATCGACCGCCGTGCTCGATCGCGCCACGCATGCTTGATGCGTCGACCCACGCAAAAGGAGGAAAAAAGAGCACGAAAAGGGTGGATACAGATTACAGATCGAACAAATGATGAACGACGCTGGCGACGATCGATCAAGCTACGCGAATTAGATGTTAGGTTCGCCGTCCCCGTCGAACCGATTCGTGTGTCTAGCTCCTCCGTGACAGCGTGCCGTGGGCGCATCCAATCCGATCTAACCCTCTCGATACCCCTTCCCTGCAAAGGAAGACAATCTGGTGGAATCCTGGCTGGGATGCCACAGCTAATTCCCATTTCGGATGGATTCGATCTGTGTGTGTTGCATGCACTTTACAAGCCATTCGTAGTACCGAATCGTCGCGAAGTGTCACTGACAAGTAGGCCCTTTCACATATGCTTTTCGCGACGATTTCTGTAAAGTGGACGATCATGATGTTCCGAAGATCAGTGGCAGCTGGCAGCGCTTGCTGTGTGTGCCATGGTCACTCGTCGTCTGGTCCACCAAAGCATTGATGCCCGTGTAAAGAGTGTTACGATGTGGGCAAGCTAGCCATCTGCTGGAAGCATAATACGCATTACGCAATGTCCCGGTTCGTGGGGACGGCGCCAACTGGTTTTTGCACTGTTGTAATGGGCAGCAGGAGGCTACCGCCTACCGGAGCCGACCAGGTGCGGGCCTGCGGCGCGGCGGGAGCCCTGGACCAACCGTGTCATGTCGTCCGGAGCTTGGAAGGAATGGGAGCCAGAACTGATTGCTTCTTATCATGGCAGAAGAGTGTCCATGAGGGGAAGAACCACAGGCAACAGAACAGGACGCAGGTGGTTCAAGTTTCTGGAAGTATTGAACTGGGCCTCCGAAGCCTGAAGGTTCCATCTGGTTGCACATCGTTCTCGGCGACGACGCCCTGTTAATGGAACCGCAGGCACCGGACCTGCATTATGCGCGGAATTCCATCGATCTCGACGGTCGAGTGAGGAGTAATCGTGCTCAACAACTGGTATGAAACCAGAAGACCACAAGTCACCAAACTGAACTTTTTCTGTTCTTTTTCTCTTTAGCTTTCGGCCTTAAATCCGCTCTTGGATTGTAATCAGACGCTGCTGGTCCATCCATGGAGTGAGAACGACACTGATCCATCCATGGAGCACGAACAAGGACACTCGCCTACCGTTAAGACTTGTCTGCTGGGAGACGCCACTTTGAGGACCACGGCCATGCATGACAGAGCCGGCCCCTTCTCAAGGAGAAACCTACAAATTTACGCTGAATTCGGTGGGAACTCGTGACCGTTAGACTTGTTAATTTGCTGTGAATTTTCTGCTAAATTCGGTGGGAATTCGTGACTTCCAGCTTCCAAGATGTGAAACGTGCATGCGGCTCCAACAACTTATA
The DNA here is from genome assembly GCA_001602315.1 of Zoysia pacifica. Taxonomy (NCBI): domain Eukaryota; kingdom Viridiplantae; phylum Streptophyta; class Magnoliopsida; order Poales; family Poaceae; genus Zoysia; species Zoysia pacifica. Next base: position 54,282 of record BCLH01000845.1, read on the forward strand.
GTTTCATTTCACTTCGTTTCGCTTTCAGTTCTAGTTCATCTAGACGCATCAGCATCCCACATTCCCACGGCGTTGATGTTGGGTCGTTTCGGCTTTGGCTAGGCAGAGAGCGTGTCGCCGCTCGGCTTCATCCCGCCTGGTCCCGGAGGCCGGACGGTAAGGCCTACGCGCAAGGCAAATTAGGCCTGCTCGTAGCTTCTCCGTTGATCTCGTCCCATGTACGCATGCTGAACGCAATGCTCCTGCAGTAAAGTGCAGCTGCCAGTACACGTACGCGTACGGCACCATGCACACGCCGCGGCGCTCGTGTCGTTGAGCGGTCAGGTTCATTCAGACTCGCAGTGCCATACGATGCAGATTGGTTTACAGAGAGACGTAGTACTACAGGATGACAGCCGATTATGACGATTACAGTTACAGTACCAGAGAGTGAACGAAGAAAATGACGAATCACATGAACCTTAGCTAAACTCGAGCCTGGCCGGAGTCAACGCATACCGCGGTGACGACGATCAAGTGCGGTCGCGGCGCGGAGGTTCTTCCACCTTGACGTAGGTGCCGATGGCGTCGAGGTAGCGGCCGGACCGCGCGTGGAATCCGACGATCCTGGCACCAAACGCGGGCAGCGCGAAGGGGACGCCGCCGTCTTGCGCTTGCGCTCCGAACGGCCCGTACGCTCGTACGTTGCGGACGAGCGTGAGCGACCGCACCACGAAGTTCCCCTCGAACTCGCCGCAGCGGCCTTCGACGGCGGTGAAGTGCTCGTCGGGCCGGAGGCAGACCTCGGCGAGGCGGCCGCCGGGGCCGCCCCACAGGTCGGTCCACTCCTCCCGCCCGCCGCGGGCGTACAGCACGGACACGGCGTCGACGGCGGCGCCGTGGCGCACGGCCACCTTCACGACGCGGTCCACGCCGCGCATGTCCACGTCGCGGGCGGTCCCGCCGCCGCCGCCGCAGGGACCCATACGCACCACGGACTCCTGCTGCTGCTGCATTTGCGTACGGCTGAAAACTGGAATGGTGGAGTGCTGGCTAGGACCGTGGGACGGGACCAAGTGAGGGCACGGCGAGTCGAATTTGTGGCGTGCCGCTCGGGTCAACCGCCGGCGGTTGGCGCTTCGTGGTACGTGCTCCGCACTACCGCGGCGGCTACTGCACCGTTGCGCGTATGCGTTCGCGACGTGCGTCTGTGCGTTTGAATTTTCTGGGGAGAACAGGTAATGCGATCCGCCGGACAAGCTGTGCTGTGCGTCCTCAGCAATCTCCGTGCGTTGCCACTTGATTCGATTTGAGGTACCCACGTCGTGGAGAATGCCATTTTGCCAGCCCAGCCATTGACAAATCGAGTTGCTGTCCCCACACCGTGACCACTAGTGTACAGCGGCCCAGTCGCCCAGCGCCGCGGATCACCCTACCCACTCTCCGTGTCGTACTCCTAATCGTAGACGAAGCCAGACCAGCAGCGAGCCCGCTTGGTCCGCAACCTAAAGAAACGTCACAGGGCCATGGTAGTTCAGACCACGGACGGAAACAGAGCCGAGCGCAATGGGCGCCAGTCAGCGAAAATGGCCCCGGTTGCGACGACATCCAGCGGCGGTGGTACGAGCATACACATCGCTGGGCGTGCAGGCCACCGTTGCAGAGCAGAAATGCTGAAACAATCTGCCCCTTTCGGCAGCGATTTGCTGTAGAGAGAAAAACAAGAACGAAACATTGACCTCCAAGAAAAAAAAAAACTTTTTTTTACAAATCGGGCTAAACCAAAATACAGACCCATTCTCTTCCCACTATAATAGTCTGGTAAGTGGTAACTCAGGTGAAACACCCAACCAAAAGTGAATATTTGGAGGACAGTTTACATGCAATAATCAAGAGCAAAAAACATCATTATATTGGTAACGCCCAATCCAATGATACACTAGCAACACCCGAACCGATTTGACTGCTTCTGGTCATCTTTCGAATCGCCGTCAATGCTTACCCTGTTAAGGGATAGCTCAGCTTTGTACGAATCAGAATTCAAGATCTTCCGGCTCACACTGCTGTAGATCTCCTTGATCACCATCTCGAAAGCCGTCTTCACGTTTGTGGAGTCTAGAGCTGAGGTCTCCATGAAGAACAGGCCTTCGGCTTCCGCAAGAGCCTTGCCTTCCTCTGTAGGCACTTCGCGGATGTTATCCAAATCGCATTTGTTGCCCACCAACATCTTGGCTACCGTAGTGTCAGAATGTGCTGCAATTGAATTTCAAAGATGAGTCAATAACTTCAGTAGAATCTTGATAAATATAATGTGTTATCAAAGACAAAGCAGCAGTAAACAAACGCAAGACACAAATTGATGTGAACATGTGATGGACATGCAAGGATCCCAGGCAGTGAATAATCAACAAGTAGAAGAGCAGAATTGTATATAGTTGCATATGATGGCATTATGATAAATCAAAATTTCTCAAGGAATACAGACAGAGTTCATTGCTTTGGAGAATTTGGATGGTGATTACAATCTCACTCAAAAATCAACTTTCAAGGAAGGTAAGTTTAAAGCGTGCCAGCATCCATGTGAATAAAGCAAGTATTAGATGAAGATCTAGTTACTGTTATCTTGAAAGCATAATCCTATTTTTAAAATCCAAAAGTATACAAAAAAAGGAGCAATACTTGCTTTAAAGTATCAATCTGCGTATTCTAACCAATACCTAAAACATCTGTGGTTCAGTATGCATGATGCATGCTGATACTGTGATACATGAGCTCCAGGACAAACGCTTATTTAGTTCAGTGTTTCAACTTTCAAAAATTATGTGTTAAATAGGAAGGCAAGCCAGTATCTTGGATGCCTTTGCTCTGCCTTACTGATAAACTGCATGACTACAGATTTATTGTTCCTCACATGAGCCTTTGTGCACAAGACAAGGGCATTCATACCACAGTTCCAATGGCTGAAGATTCAAATGCAAAGCGAACCCCTTCGAGTGCTATAGAACTTAAAACCATGTTATACTTGCCACTACCACTGGTTCAACAATAATTGATGCTCGGGGCACAAAACCATGCACAAACGCCAATTATTTTTTTGGCTAGCAGGAGTACCATTTGATAATGCTTTTGCCACAAGGAATTGGACCCATGCAACTGCAGGCTTGCAGCATGCATGCTAATGAAGCGTAATCAGGTCTCAGGATACTGTGAGCATTGCGCTCACTCTTCACCCTGGCTAATGGAACACTTCCACAATACAACAATCAGACAACGGCTACTACAAAAAAGTGGAAGTCTATAACAGGAACAGCTTCCAGCTTAGTAATTCTCTAACTGATTCTACTAGTCAGTACTTCGCTCCCAAATACAGGTCCAGCAGCCCGCACAAAAATTTTGGCCACTGTGGTCCTACGCATTCATTCCTAGAGCATTCCGCAACCGAGTCTAGCAAGAATCAGGACTCAGATCCAGATTCAGACCAGATCAATCCAGACCAGGACTAAAGCATTGCGATGTAGTTAGTTTACACTATAAGAAAGGAAGACATCAAATCTTATCACCAGTGAGGCATCAAGCTAAAAGCTACATCAGGCTTTTGTTTTGGCGAATTCGCCGCTAGATTCTGCAAGCAGATACGGTACTTCACTGAAAACACGTGTCCCTTGCCAACAATAACAACCAGATCTACCGCAGGTTCTCAGTCCTAGTACACGAAGCGGGCGAGCTAGTCCAGTGCTCCAGGCAAGAAGTCCAAAGAACGAACAAATGCACTCACTGCTAAGCTCCTGGAGCCACCGCCCGACGTTGTCGAACGTGGAGCGGCGGGAGATGTCGTAGACGAGCAGCGCGCCGAACGCGCCGCGGTAGTACGCGGAGGTGACGGCGCGGAAGCGCTCCTGCCCCGCGGTGTCCCAGATCTGCGCCTTGACGTCCTTGCCGTCGATGTCCATGCTCTGCGTCTGAAACTCGACCCCGATGGTGGCCTTGGAGTGCAGGTTGAACTCGTTCCGCGCGTACCGCGACAGCAGGTTGCTCTTGCCCACCGCGCTGTCGCCGATGATCACCACCTTGAAGAGGTACTCCTCCGTCTCCCCCTCCGAGTCGTCCCCCATCGTCTCCGGAGCCGCCGAGGATGCCTGCTCCGCTGGGCTCGCCGCGTCGGGGGCGGGCGCACGGGCGGGCGGGGCGGTCGAGTGAGCGGAGGTGGAGGAGAGGAGGCTTTGGAAAATGGAACTGGTGCGGAGATTTGTTGTGGGAGTAAATAGCGTTTCTCCGGGTGGGTTTTGACCCGACACGCTGGCTCGCGGTTCGGCCGGGTCGGCGCCGGGCCACTCGCGGGCGGCGCGCGGTGGGGTACAGGGGAGGAGAGTGTGATGAGTGGCCGAGATGGGGGGCTAGTGGGGCGCACGGCGGCAGAGACGACTCGCTTCCTGTCACTGACAGGCTGACAGCCTGGGCCGCGGCTTACCGGTGGGAATTGCTGAGGTGAGTGGTGCGTGTCACGCCCGCCCGCCCGCCCGCTGTCGTGAACAAGGTTTAATATTTCGTTTCTGCTAAAACCGGTTTAACAAAAACAGAAAAAATTGAAAAAAATCAATTAAAAATCATTTTAAATTAAAAATTTAAAATTTGAATGGTTTGATATAAACTGGTTTCCTATAGTAACAGATTTTAAAATTTGAAACTCACTGATTTTATCGGTTTATCGATCGATTTTATTAATTTTAAGTATTTCGAATTTTTTAAATTTTTTAAATTTTTTTTTAAAAACCGGCAAGTTTGTTAACCCTAGTCATGAACAGTGAACTTACCGTTCGTTGTTGGTTCGGCGGAGACGGGAATGGCGGGGCCCTGTCCGTTCCGTTCCAACTTCCAAGTCAGGCGCAGTGTCATCAGAAGAAAAAAAAAATTTAAAAAAAAAAAGAAAAACCTCGGCTTTCTCAGGAAGGAAAACTTGCGAATTCCATAAAAAGATACTCCATGCCGGAGCAAACATGTCACAATCACACGACCACAGTGTCGTCGGAACCAAGCGTTTCCGAATCGGTTTCTGCTCATAGTAAACTGATAGATACTCCTAAATTAAACCGCATGCACGGCAGGTAGACATCACCGATATAGTCTACTCACAGCTGCCACCGCTTCTTTATTCAACAGAGAAAGAGGCTGTTCACGCCCCGCACGAACCATACGACGCTTCATTCCCATCTCCAAAAGGAAGATCGATCGAACGGGCCAGGCTACATGTGGCAGACGCATCTGTAGTGGTAGGCGCTGTTGACGGGGTCGCTGGCGTCGACGGGGACTTCCCGGACGCTGCACCTGTGCCGGCACCCTCGGCACTCGTTGTAGGTGCACGTCGTCGGCGCCCTCGACCCGACCAGCAGCCTCCTCGTCCCACGGCCCGCCGCCGCAGATCTCCTTGCGAGTAGTCCCTACGTACACCAGGGCTCGAAGAATGTTCAGGCAAATCCAAATACCGGGACAGCGCTTGCATGTAACGATAGTAACTGTGGTCATCACCTGCGGTAGTTGCTCCGCCATCACGAGACTCGGCGGCGGCCGGGCAGCGCCGACGACGACGGCCCCGGTGACTCCGATCACGAGAGCAGCCACGACGACGAGGAGGAGCACGTAACGCAGCTGCTGGTCGTTGCTCCCGGGTGCCGTCTTGGCCATCTCTTGCTCCCTGTCCTCAAAACCTTATCACGGTCACGGACAGCAGGAGCAGCTGGAGACACGAAGAGGAGCAAGTGACGAGGCGTGTTTGTATATAGTAGCGCGCGCAGAAAGAAGCGAGAGTGTAAATATGAAGGCAGCAGCAGCTCCAGGCACCACAGATTCACAGTAGACGGTTTGTTCGTTTCATGGTTCTCGCGCCTTCCTAAACTTGCAGAACTGCACGCGAACAGTTTGCTCCAGCCCGGCAGCCACCTGTTTACAAAACCAGTCGATTTTTACGGTTTTTAGTAAAATTGATTTGGTCTGATTTAAAAAATCGATCTATTTTTTTTAATAAATTTTAAAAAAAATTTAAAAAATTTAAAATTATGAAACTGGTTAAATCGGTCGGTAAAAAAAAACCGCTCAAACTAATTTACATTCAAATTAAAAAAAACCGATAAAACCGATCAATTTTCTAATAAAAATTTGATTTTTGAATTTGTTTAATTTTTTTATTTACTATAATAATTTTTTTTATTTTTCGCGCCGGTTTTTAACCTTTGTCCGCCACCAATCGGACGACGAGCAAGTGGATGCGTTGCCGGTTACGTACTCCTTCCATCCTTATTTACTTTTATTTACTTTAGTTTTAGTTTTAGTGTGCGTATGAGATTAAGAATAATAGAAAATATGAGATGCGTTAAAAAAAAAGAAAAGAAATAGATATATATTAAAAATAGAAAAAAAATACAATAAAAAACGAAAATGATATTAAATTTTTTTTTTGAACTTTAAAATGAGTAACTCTCGAAAAATCGTGTTGGATATGTCCGCAGCTTGGATCGATCCAACGATCCATTCAGTGTGACCACTGCGGGTTCTAGGCCCTTGCGTCGGTGATGGAGAGTATGTCCCATCGACGCATGCAGGCAGGCCTGCAGCGAGCTTTTCTTCGGCTAGCTAGCTAGGCTGACTGTTGATCAACAGCGATGTAAAGCACGGGCGCTGGCTTGGTTGCGAAGCATTGATCAACTGCGGGTGTTCAAGAGGGTTTTCTTACTGAACGTCGGTCTAGCTGGATTCACGTTCGTCGCCTGCGTCGTGGCCGGCAGCAAAAAGCTGATGATAATGGTGCAGTGAACATTCTGCAAGATGTCACAGTATCTAGAGTATTTTAATCTCCATACAGTGATACAGAGAGCGATCGCCGGAACGAAAACGATCCGGATCAGCATGAATCCTACAGAACCGAGGCCAGTGAGGACGAGACTGCGCCCCCGCTGCACAATCTGCGCCGCGGTTGCTGACCGCCTTCGCCCCTCCGTCAGGCTTTCCAGATCGGTCGCAGGATCTTGCGTGGCAGGAGTGCCCAGGGCGAGGTATAGTAACGGGGCGCGCGGCGCAGATGCAGGTTCCAGCAGAAAAAGTACGGTACACGCTGGCCGCAGCTGCGTGCTGCAGCGTAGTGCTGCGCGCAGTGCCCACCGTCCCGTGAGCGCGCGCGGCGGCAGAGCAAATGCCGGGCGCCCATGTCTCAGTCTTGTCCGCGACGACCTCTCGTGTGCGCGCGCGCGCGCAGCGGCGGCGGCGGCGGCGGCGGCGGAAGGCCATTGATTTGAGGGGCGGCGATGAAGAATGAAGCATCGTGCGCGCGAAGCGCACAGGTTCAGAGTAAAACGGAACACACGAATGCGCGGTCGCTGTTCTGTACTACTCCAGTGTTCTATGGACCAGGGGAAGGAACCAGCGAGCTCATTCACTGGAGTCAGCAGGATTAACAACGGAGTCAGATGGTATATTTGATATAGATAAATAGTATTATCAGGATCAATATCTCGGGTACCTGACAGATCGCGCTCTAACAAAAAAAAATCAGAAGTCGAGCGACACGTGTTCCGACACCCTAGCGGCGATCTACGGCGGCCATGTCTTGGCCGCGTGAGGGCGCGAAGACTTCGGCCTCCAGAGATCGACCTTCGAGGAGCGACCCCTACAAGGTGGGTACTGTGTTATAATACATTTACTCTGATGGTCAGCCGTCATCCGTTCCGACGGGACGGGACAAGATTCACCACGGCAATACTCCAGCAGAAAGCTGCGACGACTGACAGACACGACCGGACGAGCATCAGAAAGCTGCGACGACTGACAGACACGACCGGACGAGCATCACTGTACCCGCCGCTGCGCACGACGCGACGGGTCACGACTACGTCTGGACGGAACGAAATGATGGCGACAATGACGGAAGGGCCCACCTGTCGGTGAGACGGTAGAATCGTGTTGGACCCATTACTTATAACCCCAAGTCCCCTTTTAATATAAAAGGAGGTCTAGAGAGCGATAGAAACAACGGTCGAACATCACTATAAGCAACAGCCACAAACACATGAAAGACAAATACGAGCTCCATTAGAGCCCGAGGATCCTTGCATCATTCCGAGCAAGCACCTCCATTCGCTCACGTCTCAGGTCCTCCCGCGAAGAGAGGATCCCGTCTTGTAACATTGTCCTCGAAATAATTCGCTCCCTGGACATAGGGTATTACACCACTCGAGGTGGCCCGAACCAGGTAAAAAATCTCTCTGAATCTTCCTCAGATTGGGCCATATAGAGTCTGAAGGCACACCACCAGCACGTCCTACGGCCCGGTGCTTACAAGTTGGCAACCGAAGATGATCGAGAACTTACGAACGCATGGAATATCGAGAACCTCTTACGGTTTTACACCTAATAAAAACAGGTAAGTTTTTGTGATTTCGCTCTCTCCTTTTTCGTTTTGGGGTGCAAGCCCTGGCCGACCCGGCCACTCTCCGCACCCGGGGGCTACTTATTTGCACCCTAGCCAGTGTCGAAACGATCGACCTCGTTTTTCGCTCGGCATTTATCGATTTTTTGTGCCGAGGCGCCGCTCCTTGTTAACTCGTTCTTTCGCCTTTTTGTTTCCTCGGGGTCGGACCTCCGATCCACGCCAAACTCGTGGGTGACCCTCAAACGACACTTCGCGCGCATTTTTCGTTCGAAGCTTTCTCATGACTAAGCTATCTACGAATCAGGAGCTGATGATGCTCTACGGCTATATCGGGTCCGACACCCGACCCTACGAGCTATACTCGGCCCATTCGTTTGATTGATGCCGGAGGGGGCGCGAAAAGCAGACGCAGCATGTGAAGGAGGGTCAGAAATTCACATTCAAACTCAAAACTTCTCGAACAATATTGTTTGAACGATACTCTTTATTAATACAATGACAGTTTACATATTTGGACCTATACATAGGGAAACGGCATGAATCGCTCAGGCAGAAAGTCCTCCGTCTTGAAGTCGGCAACGGCCTTCGCCTCCGGCTCCAGCGTCTCCACCGAGATCGCGTCCAGCTGCTCGTCCGAGTAGCCCGACGCGAAGCCCTCGACGACCCTGCCGAGATCCGCATTCGAGTAATGGGAGCGGACCAGGGCCAAGGCTGTCGAGGACCCGTCCTCCAGCGTCCTCATCATGACATTGGAGACGATCTCCGTGAGCTGCTGCAGAGCATGTGCGACGACCACTGTTGGGACGGAGTCCAGCACTCCGAAGTACAACCCCCAAGGAGGTTCAGACCCGCCAACCTCAAGGTCTGGACCTCGCCCGTCAATCCTGCATTACGAAACGTTAGCGGGAGACCAGAAACTAGAGCAAACAAAGAGGGGCCGATCCTAACCGTCCCACTCCTTCGCAGCAACCTTAGCAGCCTGCCCTGCCCGGTCGAGGCTCTTTCGCAGGCGCTCGTTCTGGACATGAGCCGCCGAGAGCTCATCCTGGACCTTGGCGGTCTCTTCGCGTGTCTGGCCAAGGTCCGCCGCCGCCTGCTCGACCTCGGACTGGAGCACCACCCGCTCCGACTTCAGGAGTTCGACCTGCTCAAAGGCACGGTCGCGCTCCTCCTTCGTCATGCGCAGCGTGAACTCCAAGGTCGAGCGGGCCCCCTCGACGTGTTGGTGGATGAGCCCGAGCCGCCGCATCTCGATCTCGTGCTCCGCCGCTTGGCGACGAAGACCTACAAAAGGATGAATCAGAGTCCGACCCAAAGGTCGGAGAAAACCGCAACAACTTACCGGCGATCGTGAGGTTGGCCTGCTCGAGGGCCGCCGCGGTCCGAGTTGCCCGAGCCTCGGACGTCGACTCTTCGAGGGCGACGCGAGCCGACTCCCGCGCAGCAAGGAGCTGCGACTTCAAGTCAGCTGCGGCCTCCCCCGACTCGACCCGCGCTTTCGACAGCTCTTCTTTGAGGCCGTCGACCTCGGCTTGGGCGACGAATCCGCGCGGCGGCCGATCAAGGACCGCGTACAAGTAGTCCTGCAAAAAATTATTGGCCCAAGAATCAGAAAAATGGAAGCCGAGACCCGGACTCGAGCTTACCCGGCACTCAACGAAATGGTCTTCGTTGTAGATGACGCCGACCTCCTCAGCGACCCCCACAGCTGGCGGAGGCCGGCAACCAGCCGCGTGTTGAGGGCTCGGGCACCTCCCCCCGATCCATCAGATAGCCGAAGCCATCGATCTCACCCCTCGAGTGGGAGGGGCCCTCGCCCGGGAACCTCCCAGGTGGCGGTCGACGCCACCAGTCTGTGTGCCTCAACGGTGGCCCCGGCAGAGAGGCCGGATTCGAATGGTTGAACGGCGCGGAGTCTGTCCCCTTGGCAGAGAGGCGATTGTGGGTGTGGCTCGTGCAGGCTCCACCACGGCCGCCTCAGCCGCACGAGGTGGAGAGTCCACAGGACTTTTGGAGCTGACGGCCACCGCCTCTATGGGGTCGACCTTCGCCTTCTTCGCGGCCAACCCCTGCTCTTGCTCCTCGGAGGAAGAGCTCAGATCCTCGAAAGGGTCCGATTCTTCGGCAGCGGTAGCGGCTGCCGCCTCCGCTAAGACGGACGAGCTTTGGCTCGCCGACGAGCCTCCCTCGACCTTCGAGCCACGAGGCGACCTCGTCGCCGGCTTCGCGGGCAAGGCGTCGGTTCCCACGCTCCTGGACAAGTAGTCCAGGAAGCCTGCCTTCGCTCTCTGCTTCTTGCCGGTCCTCCTCGGCTCTGGCGCCGTCGTAGGGTTGGGCTCAGCCCTCCGCAGAGTCGACGTCGCAGCAGAACTGGTCTCGGCCCCACCGGCAATCGCGGCCACCGACGGACCCTGAATGACACCGAAATCAGCCTCCTACAAACGACTACGACCCAAACGAAAAAATCTGCGCTTACCAGCTGACGATGGTCCTGGTCGAGGGAACGCGGCCCCCGATTAAGGCCGCTCTCGGCATCTTTGAAGACGGTCGAGGTCCGGGCCAGGACTCCCTTGTCGGAGAGAGGCCGACCGTGGACTTCGCAGGTCGCGTCGTCCGGCCCCTCGTACTCTCCGAGGCAATGCACTCGATGGCGTAGCGGCATGATCCGACGACGCATGGCGATGCCGAAGACCGTCATCCCGGTCAGTCCTTTGTTCCAGAGGCGCCGAATAGCCTCCAGATCAGGTCGGATCGTGTCGACCTCGGCCACCGAGAGCTTCGACTTCCAAGACCCCGTCGCTCGGGGCAGCAGGTCTTCGAAGGTCGGAAGCTGCGGTTCGGCATTGTCGATATAAAACCATGACCCCCGCCAGCCCTTCAACGAAGTCTTCAGGTCGACCTCGATATACTCCTAGGACTCACGAGTCCGGAGAATGATGCTGACGCCGCCGACGCGTCTTCGGACCCTCGTCTCCTTCGACGTTTGGAGGCTGGTGAGGAAGAAGTACCTCCACAACAGGAGGCTCGGTCGGATCCCCAGATACGCCTCGCAAAGCGTGACGAAGACGGCGGCGTGAAGAACCTCGTTCGGTGCCAGCTGGAGAAGTCGGGCGCTGTACTAGTTGAGGACCCCGCGGAAGAAGCTGGAGACCGGCAGCCCCAGCCTGCGCTCGTGGTACGCCAGAAAGCTGACGATCTTCCCTGGCGGCGGCACGGGCACTCGTGGCTGTAGCCGGCCACCCAGCCCGTCGACTCCTTCGGCAGGACCATCCCAACGGTGGTCCACCTCTCGAGCAGAGCGTCGTTGACGCACGATGGCTCCCACTCGGACATTTTGCAGGTGGCAGCGACGGAAGCGCGAACTACGACGATCGCCGGACCTAGCGACGCTACGATGAAAAACGAAGCTAACAAGTTCTTGCGCAAAGGACAAAGACAAAGCGAGAAAGCCGGTAGAAAATCCAAAGTTACCGCGCTCCTCCTTTTAAAGGACTCGGACAGTTACAGCGCCTCCCACGATCGGCCGAGGAGTAACTGCTCGATCGAAGGGCCACGCCCCAAGACGCACCCCAGCGGTTTGCCCATGAGCTGCTGACGAGCAGGCCCGAGCCGAATCTTGCCGTCTCTGCCGCAGACGGAACGGTAACAATTACTCCGACAAGACAGTTGTCAGAACACGTCCGACAGGCGACGTGACGCGGGCGCGCGAACCGCCGCACCCACGACACCGTCCGATCGAATTCAAATCAACCGCTCGGATCGACCGACGGTTCAAATTCCTGGGCGGGCCGATTGCCCTCCGCGTGGAGGCACGGGAGCCGTTCGATCCCCGTAACCGTAACGGCGGATTCGAATAAGGGGAGGCGACCGAACGAAGCCCCCCACGTTCGGCTGACTGACAACCGGAGCCACCGGGCCAAACCGAACATTCGGGCGCTGATCACGGCCAGGCCTAAGCGCGACGCTGATCATGGGCAGGAACCGTATCGAACCGGTCGGACCTAGGCGTCTTACCGAATAAAAAACCGAGAATGACCTCGGCCCGGCCTCGAAGGTCGAAACGATGCGTGCACGCAGAACGAAACCCCTAACGATCGGCTAACAGACAGCCGAGGCCACCAGGCCAATCCGAACGGTCGTACGCTGATCATGGCCCTGGCCTAGGCGTGGCGACGATCATGGGCAAGGACCTCGTCGAAACCGGCCCTTCCCAGTCATTTCGTGGAATGAAAAAGCCGAGGCCAGCCTCGGTCCGACCCCGAACGTCGGCACTGCCCTGTCGGCCCCCCTGATCGCCTCAAGGCTCGGGGGCTGGGCCCACAGCTAAACCCCTTGCGATCGGTTGACTGACAGCCGAGGCCATCGGGCCCATTCAAACAATCGGACGCCGACCATAGCCTCGGCTTAGGCATGACGCCGACTACGGACAGACCACGTTAAAACTGGCTCTTCAGACGCCCTACCGAGCGTAAAGATCGAGACCGATCTCGGTCCGACCTTAACCGTCGGCACGATGCTTAGCCGATTCCTTGGATCGTCTCTAGGTTCGGATGTCGACCCGGCGGAGCGGTTCCGATATGATCAACCATCGACGAATGGTGGTCCGCGTAACGTTTCAGCCCACGACCGACCCTCCGGGTCGCTCGAGGGCTCGCGGGCTACGCCCTACGGGCGCGCTCGCGCGCACCGTAGGAGCACGACAAACCTCAGAAACGACTAGCCCAACGCCGCCTCAACCAAAGATCTCAAACGGTGTCAGGCTCGGGGGCCACTGTCGGGATCACATATCTCGGATACCTGACAGATCACGCTCCGACGCAAAAAGGTTGGGGGTCGGGCGACACGTGTTCCGACCCCCAGCGACGACTTACGGCGGCCATGTCTTGGCCGCTGGGGGCGCGAAGACCCCGGCCTCTGAAGATCGACCCCCGGGGAGTGACCCCTAAGAGGTGGGTACCGCGTTATAGTACATTTACTCTGATGGCCAGCTGACATCTGTCCCGACGGGACGGGTCGAGATTCAACACGGCAACACTCCAGCAGAAAGCTGCGATGACTGCCAAACACGACCGGACGAGCATCACTGTATCCACCGCTGCGCACGACACGACGGGTCGCGACCACGGTTGAACGGAACGAAATGATGGCGCCAACGACGGGAGAGCCCACTTATCGGCAAGATCGTGTAGGACCCATTACTTGTAACCCTAAGGCCCCCTCCTATATAAAGGGAGGTCCGGAGAGCGATAGAAACAACGGTCGAACATCAGCACAAGCAACAGCCACAAACACACGAAAGACAAATACGAGCTCCATTAGAGCCTGAGAATTCTTGCATTCTTCCGAGCAAGCACCCTCATTCGCCCACGTCCCGAGTCCTTCCACGAAGACAGGATACTGTTTTGTAACATTGTCCTCAAGATAATCCGCTCTTTGGACGTAAGATATTACACCGTTCGAGGTGACCCGAACTAGGAAAAAAATCCTCTCGAGTCTTCCTTAGACTGAGCTATACAGAGTTTGAAGACACATCACGATCGTATATTCACTGTGTCGATGGTCAAAACGCCGACAAGTATTTTGCCACTAATTTCACTGGAAATCGTCGGGGTCAAACAGGAGCACGTAGGTCCGCCCCTGAGACCTGCTAAGACTGGGTAGAGGTCTTCCGAAACGGGATCAGCTGACAAGCCGAGCGGCAGCGGATCTCGTTCCGAGGTCTTCTCCGCGCACCGTCTTCTTCCACGGTTCCACCATTTCGAGCACTACCATCAACAACCATCGCCAACCAACACCAGTCCTCGAGCATGCCGCGTGTATGGTGCATCCGCGTCAACAAACCTGTTGCTAAACTCGACACCCAGAGCGAGGCAGACCGCGCGAGGCACATGGAGGCTATGGTGCGTGAGCTAACTGGGACGGTGCGCTCTTGCAGTTTTGGGGAATCCGTCCAGGTGCGGGTAAATTAGTTGTGACCTTTCAAAAATCGGCAGAAATCAATCACTTTTCATAGTTTTCGTTGAAATCAGTCAAATTGATTTCATCAAATAATTAGTTTTCATAAAAAAATAGTGCTCCTATAGTAAAATAATAAAACTGGTAAATTTCATCTGCTGATTGACTTAGTTTTTGAAAATGAAAAAACTGCTACAATAATAGTTTTCAAACTGTGGGTGTGACAACCTAGATCTATTACTCCGTACAAGTAGCATTTTCTGGATGACTTCCTCAACATCATATTTTATTTTATAAGTCATTTGCCTCTCCGAATCTGTGCTCAATAGTTGCAAGATTTATACGTTTTCAAGGTGACTGTATCATGTGGACGTTTTTAGTGGTGTTTAGCTTTTGTAGTCGGTGCCTTTGTTCTTGTGCTTTCACTTTTATTGATGTTTGAGTGCGCTGTTTTTTTCTCTCGCTTTTGTGGAGAGTGGGTGTTTTTTTCTCTTTTTCCTCCCTTGTTTCTTCCCATATATCCATCATGTAACTTGGTTTGTATTGATTGGACGGGCTAATTTAGTTGAGGAGACTATAAAATAATAAGATAAAAAAAAGTCAGAATAAATTACTTTCTCTATTTTTAAATTGATATTACTGTTGTTTTTTAATATTAAGTTTGATCATTTATTTTATTAAAAAATTGTTTAAATGTGTAAAATTTGAAATTGTGATTTAAAAAACTCTAGTGATAAAACAAATTAAAAAAATATAATATTTATAAAAAAATTTGAATAAAATAAATGATCAAAATTGTAAGAGTGAGAGAGTAGCTCACAACTTAAGCATGATCGCTTCAGTCATTGTCAATTGCTTTCCGTTTGCTTAAACATTAGATTTCTCCACATGGCATGATGCAAAGTGGATGCTCCAGATCAATGAGATTCACGATAAATCATCTCCGTCAGTTTTTTTTTTCTTTTCGATTCAATTTCAAAGTGCGTTTCTTCATTCAGAACCAAATTCACAGAAAACGTGCCTCCGTTCCCTTTCCGTGCACAGCGTGGTGAGCGCCCAACAAACGGCGAACCTCAGATCCAGCCCAGAAACGGAAGCATCTGGGCCGTTGCTCCGCGTTCTTAATCTTAACCCTCCTTTTTTTGAATAATCTTAACCCTCCTTTTTTTTAATAATCTTAACCCTCCTTAAGAACACTCTAGAACCCCACACCATTTTCCAATAAACCCACTCCTCTCTTGCCCGCGTCGCCTCATCATTTCCACCCCGTGCACTCGCTCACTCTCGCGAACCTTCCAAAGCCCCCGAAGTACGAACCCTAGCACCGCGCGCGGATCTCGCCTCCAGTCCGCTCCCCGGCCATGGACGAGGACTTCGACATGCCGCAGCCCAGTGCCGAGGACATGATGGACGACGAGATGGGGGACTTCGGCGACGACGGGCCGGCGATGAAGGTGGGCGAGGAGAAGGAGGTCGGGAAGCAGGGGCTCAAGAAGAAGCTGCTCAAGGAGGGCGAAGGGTGGGAGACCCCCGAGGTCGGCGACGAGGTTGAAGGTACCCGCGCTCTCGCCTCAGCCAATAGACTTGACTCCTCAGTACTTGCTAGGCAGTGATTGGTTCGTCTCGGTGTGGCCCGCTGCTTGGCCTGCGTTGCGAGTTTTTGGTGGTTCGTAGCGGGATGCGGAGTTAGTTGTTTTGGCGAAATTTGCAGCTCACTCTCACTATGCCGTATCTATTAATATGTTCGAATTGATCCTTGGACATTGCGGTAGTATAGGAGCAGAAAATTGTAGAGTAATTTACTGATTTCATGCTTAAGGGATAACGTGGAGGTCGCTCTGTCATGTTCTGGAACTTTTTTTTAATGATGATTAAACTCATGTGCTGACGTTTCCTTGATGATGATGCTTCAGTGCATTACACTGGTACGCTCCTTGATGGAACAAAGTTCGACTCAAGCCGTGACCGTGGAACGCCTTTCAAGTTCAAGCTGGGACAAGGTACTCACCCTTCTACCTACCATTTCTGTGGTTCATAAATCTGTGCTGGAAGTATTGCTTCACTAGAAAAGTAGTTAGTATACATTTACAGAGGACATTGATGTATGAAAAATCACTTATGATTGATTGAATCAGCCTTAAGAGTATTTTAATATCTTATGGTCGTTAGGGGTTTTCAGGCTCTGCTAAACTGAAAATATGTTGATTGTGGATTTATATATGAGCAATGTTCAGTGACTGTAATTTGAATTTGTCTAGGTCAAGTGATTAAAGGATGGGATCAAGGCATAAAGACCATGAAGAAAGGAGAAAATGCTATTTTCACCATTCCACCTGAATTGGCTTATGGTGAATCGGGTTCTCCTCCAACCATCCCACCCAATGCAACTTTGCAGTTTGATGTTGAGCTGCTTTCTTGGACCAGTGTCAAAGATATATGCAAAGATGGTGGCATATTCAAGAAGATACTGAAAGAAGGAGAGAAATGGGAGAACCCAAAGGATCCTGATGAAGTTCTTGGTATTTTTTCCCCTTTTGTTCTAATAGAATATTTCTATCATAGGAGTTTCCTGCATATGATTCTATATCTAACTCTCTGCATTCCTGTAGTGAAATATGAGGCTCGGCTTGAGGATGGTACTGTCGTGTCCAAGTCTGAGGGAACTGAATTTACTGTTAAAGAGGGTGAGTCTTTCATACTTGTTTTATTGACATGGTCTGCAGATATAACTTCTACCAATTGTTTGCTAAAACGCACAATCTATGGCAGGGTATTTCTGTCCTGCACTTGCCAGAGCTGTCAAAACCATGAAAAAGGCCGAAAAGGTGCTCCTTACAGTCAAGCCACAGTGTAAGTTCCTTTACTTAAGAATGCAAACCATTTTTCTTACTCCATGTTTCCTATTGACTATGACAATATTTTGAATTTTCTCATTTCACAAAAACAGATGGTTTTGGTGAGAAAGGTAGACCAGCTGCTGGCGAGGAAGGTGCTGTGCCACCTAACTCCACTCTACTCATTGACCTTGAGTTGATTTCATGGAAGGCCATCACCGAGATTGGGGATGATAAGAAAATCCTTAAGAAAGTTCTCAAGGAGGGAGAGGGGTACGAGCGGCCCAACGAGGGTGCAGTGGTTAAAGGTATCTATGCTTTGGCAGAACCTTCCTAGCAGCTGCTTGTTTTTACTCTTCAGTTACTAAAGAGTATTTTACTGTTGACAGTGAAAATCACGGGAAAACTTCAGGATGGCACTATCTTTTCAAAGAAGGGAAATGATGAAGAGCCATTTGAGTTTAAGACCGATGAAGGTGGACTTTTCTTGTTTCATCTCTGCACCATTGGCACGTTGAGACTGTAACCTTAACCCAAATTAGTAAGCCTAACTGGTTGTTTTGGGTTGATTTTCTTTCAGAGGAAGTTATTGATGGTTTTGATCGTGCTGTTCTGAACATGAAGAAGGGAGAGGTTGCACTTGTCACCATTCCTCCTGAATATGCATTTGGTTCAACTGAGTCAAAACAGGATCTTGCTGTGGTTCCTCCAAACAGCACTGTGGTCTATGAAGTGGAACTTATATCATTTGTGAAGGTATTTGTCAGATTGTTAGCACTATGTTTTTCATAATACAATCCCTGACAGAGCATGCAGTTAACTGAGCATTATTTCTTTGTACACAGGATAAGGAGTCATGGGACTTGAACAATGCAGAGAAGATTGAGGCTGCTGGTAAGAAGAAAGAAGAAGGAAATGCACTGTTCAAATTGGGCAAATATTCTAGAGCATCAAAACGTTATGAGAAGGTCTGGCTCTTCTCTTCCAGTTTTGTAGTAGTATTTGTACAACTAATACCCACTAGATCATCATTTGCTGCTTCTGTTATTGACTGAGCGTAATGTCGTTGAATTCCAGGCTGCGAAGTATATTGAGTATGACAGTTCATTCAGTGAAGATGAGAAGAAGCAATCCAAGCAACTGAAGATCAGCTGCAACTTGAACAATGCTGCCTGCAAACTGAAGTTGAAAGACTACAAGCAAGCTGATAAGCTTTGCACAAAGGTTGTTTTTATTCTAGAATGACTCCTATGGTATTCCTAGCACAGCAAGCTTACCATAAAGGCGTTTCTTGCCAGGTTCTGGAACTCGACAGCCGAAATGTGAAGGCTCTGTACAGGAGGGTGCAAGCTTATATCCAGCTCGCAGACCTAGAACTCGCAGAGGCAGACATTAAGAAGGCACTGGAAATCGACCCCGACAACAGGTCAGAATCTTTAATATGGTTTGTCTAGTTGTGTTCTGTTAATCAGCCGAGTGTCATTCACTCTAACAATGTTGATGCCTCAGGGATGTGAAATTGGAATACAAGACCTTGAAGGAGAAGATCAAGGAGTTCAACAAGAAGGACGCCAAGTTCTATAGCAACATGTTCGCAAAGATGGCCAAGTGAGTGATCGGCTGAAGACTTCTGCAAGCAAAGGATCAAGAAAACGGTTTGTGTTGCTGAAGAACTTGCCCGTTGCTTCACATTTAGCTTTGTGGACTACTTGCCGAATAGTGTGCACGTACGCTTGAGTTAAAATCTATGATGACGATGAGCATTTACTTGTACGATTACTGGCTATAAATTGTCTGGATGAAATCACTCCATTTTCTTTTTCTAATCTGAATGTTCATTGCCTCTTCGAATACGAGTGTTCTGCCTAATGTGAAACATGAAACGGTTTCGAATAACACTGCAGTCACAATACTCATCCCAACACCTTGACTCTGTTTAACATTGGGGTATCTACCATAATTGGGAGCGGATCAAATATTTTATTTTGGACAGATCATTGGCTGCAAGGGAAAACTATCACTTGACATCGCCCCTATGGTGGTGGCGCATGTACCTACAAGTATCAGACAAAGCAGAACAGTAGCATCAGCGTTACAAAACCAAGTGTGGACAGGGGACATACAGAGGGTTTTATGTTCCGTTGGTTTATTAGAATATCTGCACCTATGGTCTTGTATTCAGAATGTGGTCCTTTCTGAAGATGAAGATCAACACATTTGGCGTTTTGAAGCTTCTGGAAAATACTCCTCCAAATCAGCCTATGGATCCTATTTTTCAGGTGCCATCACCTTTGAGCCATGGAAAGGGCTGTGAAAATCTTGGGTACTGTCTAAATGTAAATTTTTTTTGTGGCTTGCCATTCGAAATAGGTGCTGCACAGTAGATCGCTTTTCACGCCGAGGTCTATCTCACCCAGAGAGGTGCCTCCTATGTGACCAAGAGGAAGAAACAGTACAACACATTTTAACTACTTGTGTTTTTGCAAGATAAATTTGGCTCAAGCTGCTTGCGCCCTTCGACTTGTCAAGAATTCTCTAGAAGAAATGAGCACTCCTTCGGAGAATGGCGGGGGAAGGCTATCGCTAGAGTTAGAAGAGAGCAGAAAAAATGAGTCAATTCTCTTATTATCATGGGTGTCTGGCTCATCTGAAAGCAGAGGAATGCATGTGTTTTTTGATGGAGCTTCGCCCTCTGTTAATGAAGTTATGAGAACCATCATGGAAAAATATAACTTATGGTGTCTTGCTGGGGCTAAGAAGCTTCAAGCCCTTAACCTCCAGCAGGTGCTGAACACCGGTTGAGTTGTGTACCATATCAGCCCTTCTAGACTTGGTCCTCATCTGAGGTGGCGATGATATAATGAGGCTCATTTACCCTCTCTTAATACAAAGATGTGGAGCTCTCTTGTGTATTCGAGAAAAAAAACAATAAAGTTGCATCTCCTGATAAAATGGTTCTTCAATGTCCTCTCGAAGCTAGAAGCAACAGCTTCGAGTACTATCAAAATTGAATTCAGTAACCACTCTTAGAGTATCGGGTCAGAGGACACTGTTCACTGCAAAACTGAAATTCCTGTGTACAGACGAAAACCTATTTATCACGTAGGTTACACCAAACGGAACCCCACGGGTGTGAGCCATCAGTAGTCAAGGTATGCAATTACAAGGCCAAGACAAATCGCAAACTTGCAATCTGAGGACATCCATATACAAAGAGAGCTGCACCCACGGCCGCTCCTTTTGTCTGTGAAAAGTGATAAGGAAGACAGCTTAAGTCAGAATTTGCAAGTGGTGACGCGCAAGCGGACAAGAGTTTAGAATCAGGTCAACAGACTCCTACGTAAACCCGTGACGATGCAAGTCAAATACCGCTTAAATCATCCAGCTCACCGTGTCCATGGGGACCAAAGTGGGCATTTTTTGGCCTTGTAGTTGCTCCAGTGGCGCCAGAAGATTGCAGTTGTTTATCAGACAGTAGTTATAAGGATTGCTTAGGCCTCCTTTGGAATGTGATTTTTTTTTTAGTTTCTGTATTTTTTTATGAAATTAAACTGATTTCTGTGAAATTTTCGTAAAATTTCTGAAAAGAAAAAACTTTTGTTTCAAAGGAGGCTTTAGTTGGAAAGAGTTGTAGTAATACTATATTAATGTTTTGACCTTTTCGACGTGAAGCAGGGGGCAGCATCTTCACTGGTCTCAACTGATAAAGAGTAGCCTCAACATGCACGCAATGCCAACTTCTATCTAACTCTCACTGGTTTTAAAATCAAATGTGTCAATAATTTAAAACTTGATTGAGTATGTTTTAACATGGCCAGCCCGTCCAGAATCTGATTCAAGTGTCTCTCTCTGCACGGCTAAAGATGCAAATATGTTCATGTTTTTTTTTTCTTTGGCTGAGATCACATTAAAATTCAGACTTTCAGAAAACCTTACTGTTGGTGTCGTACAGTCGTAGGCTCTACGCATGACAACAGACAGTATTCTCAGTGGTCCTACTAATCTCCTACTACTAGCCAGTGCATGGCTCTTCACACGCTTCGTTGACAGGATGTCACAAGATGCTATACCAAGCTTATCTGGATCAGCTGGTTTCTTGCAGAGAAATAAATGTTCGTTTAAGTTTTGTGTTATTTAATTTTAATTTTAAATTTTTATAAATTTAATTAACTTTAAAATTTTAATATTTTAAATTTTAAATTTTTATAAAAAAATACTTTTTATAATATATATTTTTATATAATTAAAATAATTATATTTATAAAAAAATATTAATCAAAAAATAAGTTTGACTAAACCCAAACAAACACCAAACGGAACCACACGAGGGTCAGCGATCAGCAGTCAATGATGCAATTACGTCAATGATGCAATTACAAGGCCAAGACAAATCGCAAACTTGCAACCTCTGCACATCCAGATACAAACAGCTTAGCCGAGCTGCACCCACGGCTGCTCCTTTCGTCAGTGAAAAGTGAAAAGGTGAGACAGCTTAGGTCAGAATCCGCAAGTGGTGACGCGCACGGGGACCGGAGTTCGAATGAAGTCAACATACGCCTAACCTAAACTCGTGACGATGCAAGTCAAATACTACACGTAGTACCGCTTAAAATCATCCAGCTCACCATGTCCATGGGGACCAAGCTCCTGATACAGTGGATATTTGTTGGCCTTGTAGGACTAGTTGCTCCAATGGCGCCAGAAGATTGCAGTTGTTTATCAGACAGTAGTTATAAGGACTGCTTAGTTGGAAAAAGTTGTAGTAATAGTGTATTAAGATCTTGACCGTTTCGACATGAAGCAGGTGGCAGCATCTTTCTCAAATGATAAAGGGATTAGCCTGAATATGAAACGCAATGCCAACTTCTATCTAATCTTTATGTTCTTTAATTATTATTGCCGTTGATTTTTAATTTTAACTTTAATCATTCGTTTTATTTAAATTTTTTTAATAAATGTTATATATTTTGTTATAATTTTATTTATTATTAAAATTATTTAAATCGTAACTTAAAATTGTACATATTTAAACTGATTTTTTAAATATAATGAATAATAAAAATCGATATTAAAAGTCAACGGACAGAGTATGTTTTAACATGGCCAGCTCGCCCAGAATCTGATTCAAAGTGTCTCTCTCAGCACCGCTAAAAGATGCAAATAAGTTTATGTTTTTTTTTTCTTTACCTGACGAAAAAAGATGACCAGACATAAAAACTTCGCTAGATCATCACCACTGAAATTCAGAATTTCAGAAACCTCACAGTTGGTGTCGTAGGCTGTACGCATGCCAACAGACAGTATTCTCAGTGGTCCTACTCTACTATCCAGTGCATGGATCCCCAGTGCATGACTCTTCACACGCTTCATTGACAGCATGTCACAAAACGCTAGTAGTAGTAGCAAGCTTATCTGGATCAGCTGGTTTCTCGCAGAGAGACGGGCGGGCGCTACGACGCGGAGCCAGCAGTGGACAGGAGGAATGGCCTTCCATGCATGGAGCATGCCAGCATGGTGCAGGGCCACAGGCCCCATGGATAATGGACTAATGGGCATGAGACTACATTGAAGATTCAGTAGGAATCCAAGGCATATTCACAGTATACTGTCTCCTGCAGTACTATAAAACAACGCGGCAAGAATTGAACCGGCAGTTGCAAATGTCCCTGTAACCTTATGAGCTGTGACACTCGATTGCTGATCAACAGAGTAGGTAAGTACTCCCATACAACACTTACTCCAGTATGTTGAACAGCTGCAAGCAAGGAGCCAAGCCGGATCAAAATTCTCTGCAGTCTACAGTATCGATTCTGTAATACTACAGTATCAACGCGTTAATGTTCACTGAAATTTTACTGTTTCATCTTTCGCTGTAGCATCAAATCTGAGCCGGTAAATCCTCTGCATTTACACTTTCACCGGAGAGGATGTCGATCGGAGCCAAGAAACTGAGGACTGCATCCCTGTAGCAAGTGTCCTTGTTTTCTAGAGTACTGTATTAATCGTTAACACGGTGCTAGTAGAAGGAGCTGTACGTGAAACTAAGGGCCAAACAAATTCATTTCCTGCCCACACCCGCCAGCAGCCACCCACCTCTACTGTTACTCACACGCATTTGCAAATAAATCCAAAAACACTTCATGCAGTTCTGTTCTACCCTGGTTCAGAGAACCTCAACAAAGGGCCCAAAGATTGCAACAGGTTTATATATATGCGCAAAATGCAGAACCGGCACGAAGTCCACCGCCAAAACTTTAAAGAATGTTGCTTTGGCGGCATCCAAGTTCTTGAAGTTACATCAAGCACGGTATCTTTCTTGTTCAGCAATGGCTCTGTTTCTTTTGCCCTTAGACATATTTCACAGGCCACAGTGAACTAGAGTGATATCAGCACCTGAAAAAATATTTGAGCAAAATAACCTGAAAGAGAAAGGAGCTAGTGAACTCTTCGTTGTTCAGCAATGGCTCCTTTTCTTTTGCCCTGTTGTCTATCTATACCGATACCCCCATCTTTTTTTTATACCTTTTTTCGAGCTTAATTAAGCAGCCATGGATCCTTTTCCCATGCCGCCAAGCACTAGCATGGCAGCATCATGAAGAATCAGGGCGGCAAGGCTTAAACAATGGCAAGCACTTAACAAAGCTACTCCATGGAAAATGCTTAGCTAAGTCTTCCAAGGACAAGAGAATGCGCCCTTGGTGGACGGCAAGGAGCCGCCGGTGGAGTCCTCATGACGCTGCAGTGGATTTTCTCTTAGTAGGCTTGCCGGTGGCGATGGTGATGGCACCATTGGCATCGAGCTTGTAGTACCGCACGAACCAGTCGACGAAATGCCGGAGGCCGGCCTCGAGCGAGGTGGCGGGGCGGTAGCCGAAGTCGTGCGCCGCGTGGCTGACGTTGGCGTGCGTGAACGGCACGTCGCCGTTGCTCGGCATTGTGACGACGCGCTTGTGCGCCTTCTTGCCGAGGAGCTTCTCGAGGATGGAGACCATGCGGGTGACGGGCACCGGCGAGGTGTTGCCGAGGTTGTACACGCGGAGGGGCGCGGGCCCGCTTTTCTTGCCGGACTTGGAGCCGGTGCTCTTCCCGGCCGTGTCGAGCGCGCCGAGGCAGCCCTTCACCACGTCGTCGATGTAGGTGAAGTCGCGGCGGACGTCGGTGCCGTCGGCGGTGCGGAACAGCGTGATGGGCTCGCCGGCGACGATGCTCCGGGCGAAGGAGAAGTAGGCCATGTCGGGGCGGCCCCACGGCCCGTACACGGTGAAGAACCGGAGGCCGGTGATGGAGAGACCGTATATGTGGTTGTACGCGTGCGCGATGGCCTCGCCTGCCTTCTTCGTCGCCGCGTACAGCGACGCGGGCCGGTCCGTGCGGTGCTCCTCGGAGAACGGCGCGTCGGTGTTGAGGCCGTACACGGACGAGGACGACGCCCAGACGATCGCCGGCTGCGGGTCGGCGTGCTTGGCCGCGACCTCGAAGAGGCTGACGAGACCCGCGACGTTGGACGCGACGTACGTCTGCGGCGCGCGGATGGCGTAGCGCACGCCGGCCTGCGCGGCGAGGTGGAGCACGTGCGTGAACGGCACCGCGGCGAAGACCCTCTCCAGCAGCGCGGCGTCGTTGATGTCCGCGTCGAGCACCACCACCCCGCGCGACGCGAGCAGGCGCTGCCGCGCGCGCTTCAGCTTCGGGTCGTAGTACGCGTTGAAGTTGTCGACGCCGAGCACGCCGTCGCCGCGCGCGGAGAGCGCCAGCGCGCAGTGCGCGCCCACGAACCCCGCCGCGCCCGTGACGAGCACCGACG
>BCLH01000845.1:86707-119565 GCA_001602315.1 Zoysia pacifica
GATCATGGATGGTTCCAAGTTCCGACCCGCAAGTGCCTGGCCTGCCGTCGCGGCAGCTTCTCTTGTCCCGGGCACAGGTTCTGGAGGACCGCTCCCCCCCCGCGTAGAAGAGGTAGTGCCGCCGGCGGCGCGAAACGGTCGTCCGGTGCGAAGCGGTCAGGCGCACGGAGACGCGGCCCGTCGGCAGGTGAGTGGTGACCGTTATAATTTTTTCTCTGGGTTTAGAAGTGCAGATCTGAGAGTTTTTTATCGGTAATAGATTTGTGGTTCGTAGGTCGGTGCGGTCTTCTGCGCTTGGACAGCGTCGGTCGGTGAAGAGGACAGTGGCATTGGAGTCACGGCGACGTTGTCGATCTCTCGGTGACGATGGTCATCGTGGCGGTGGTATTTCCCGTTGGTACAGCGTCCCTTCACAGATCGGGTTTAGAGATGTCGGTAGGATGCGGCGGTACGGATGAACTTAAGTCATAAGTTCTGGCCGGCCTCCTCACCTCTATTTATTATAGCGCTGGCGACAGGGACCCACCAATCATAATGGGTTGGGCGCCTTCGATCAGGGCGCGATTAGGTCAAGAGCCTATTAAAACTGTTGGGCCAAAACAGGTAGAGATCAATTACTAATATTCTCCCCTTTGATCTCACTTTTTACCTTTATCTTTATTACTTTTAACTTCATTCATTTCATTACAGATTAATACATAGAACTGTCTCATCGTCACGATCAATCGCCGATAGACTTAACAGCTACAATATATTTTGCTGTTCTAAAATAGTTACTATATATTTTAGGCCATCTTTTAGTTCAGGAATCACAGACTTTTCTTTAAACCCATGCCGGCAACATGTTCAATAAATACTTTGGGTGGTAAACCTTTAGTAAGCGGATCCGCTAATATCTTTATGGTGCTTATATGCTCAAGACTTATGATTTGATCCCGAACTTTATCTTTCACAACATAGTACTTTATGTCAATGTGTTTGACAGCACCATTTGACTTATTGTTGTGTGCATACGTTACTGCGGGTTCGTTATCGCAGTATAATTTAAGTGGTCTATAGATGTCGTCAACCACTTTTAAACCGGGTATAAACTTTTTAAGCCAGTTCACCTGCCTCGTAGCCTCATAACATGCAACAAACTTGGCATACATTGTGGACGATGTAGTGACGGTTTGCTTTGAGCTTTTCCACGAAATAGCTCCTCCAGCGAGAGTAAACACATATCCGAATGTAGACTTTCTATCATCTCCCGCATAATCAAAATCTGTATACCCTCACTATATAGAGTGAATCTGATTTTTTATATGTCATCATGAGGCCTTTTGTTCCTTACAAATAACGTAAGACTTTTTTTATCAATTTCTAATGCTCTATTCCAGGATTGCTCTGAAATCTGCCAAGTAACCCAGTAACAAATGCTAAGTCAGGGCGTATACATACTTAAGCATACTGTAAGCTTCTGACAGCTAAAGCATATGGAACCGCTTTCATTTGATCGATCTCATATTAGTTACTGGGGCATTGAAAATCCCCATATCTGTCGCCCTTGACTATAGGTGCAGGTGATGGACTATATTTATGCATACCATATTTTTTTAATACTTTCTCTATGTATGTCTTTTGTAATAGTTACAATACCCCTTTGTTTCTATCTCGGTGAATTTCGATTCCTAAAACGAACGAAGCTTCACCAAGATCTTTCATATCAAAGTTAAAGGACAAAATCTTCTTTGTCTCCAGTAGGAGACTGACATCACTACTAGCTAATAGGATATCATCCACATACAGGATTAGGAAAATAAACTTCCCATCTTTAAACTTTGAATAAACACAATTGTTCTCTATATTTTTTTTAAACCCAAATTTCTTTATCGTGCTGTCAAACTTCAAGTACCATTGTCTTAAAGTTTGCTTTAACCTATAAATCGATTTTTTTATACGGCATCCTAGTTTTTCACTTCCTTCCATAACAAAACCTTTCGGTTATGGCATGTAAACATTTTTCTTCAAATTCTCATTTAGAAATGCTGTCTTTACATCTATCTGATGTAACTCTAAATCATAATGAGCCACTAGTGCCATTATGATTTTGAAGGAATCTTTATATGAAACCGAAGAAAAGGTCTCATTGTAATCAATTCCTTCTCTTTGAGTAAAACCTTTTGCTACGAGTCGTGCTTTATATATTTCTATGTTCCCTTGGGAGTCGAGTTTTGTCTTATAGACCCATTTACAGCCTACTATTTTAGCTCTTTTAGGAATTACTTCTAAGTCTCAGACTTTATTAGTCTTCATGTACTATATTTCTTCTTCCATGGCTACAAGCCATTTTGAAGAGTTTTTACTTCTCATAGCTTCTTCAAATAAGGTGGGATCATCCTCCATTTGAAATTCTTTTGTCTGATAAACTTCATAGTCATCAGAAATAGATGATCTTCTTATTCTTTAAGAACTTCTCGGAGCCTCTTCATTCTGTACATTTTCTGTTTGAGGTTGTTCTTGCTCCCCCTCATCTGTGGCAATAGGTTCTATTGGATCCTGAGAAACAGGTTCCTCATTCTCATTCATTGTTGCCACAGGAAGAACAATAACAGGTACTTGCACTACAGTGTCTCGCACTGTCAGTGCAGTGACAGCAGATAGTATAAAGAATGGCTCTTGAATCATCAGAGTGGGCGCATAGGCCTGCTTCTCTTCAAGGTCAATCTCTCGGGCTACCATGCTCCCCCTCATCATCTCATCCTCTAAGAAGACAGCGTGTCTCGTTTTTACAAACTTTGTATGTCTGTTTAGACAATAGAAACGATAACCTTTTGACTTTTTTGGGTAACCAATAAAATGGCAACTCACAGTTTTGAGATCTATTTTTCCAAGATTTGGGTTAAATACTTTAGCCTCAGCTGGGCTCCCTCACACTCGTAAGTGGTTTAACGAGGGAACTCTACCTGTCCACAATTCGTACGGTGTTTTCGGCACCGACTTACTTGGTACTCTGTTGAGAATATGAATAGCAGTTTTTAACGCCTCCATCCACAAGCTCAATGGCAGTGTAGAATAGCTCATCATACTTCGCACCATATTCATCAAGGTACGGTTGCGTCTTTCAGCTACTCTATTTTGTTGAGGTTCGTCCGGTGTAGAATACTGGGCTACTATTCTATTTTTCTGTAGAAACCTTGCAAAAGGTCCAGAGACTTGTCTATATGGGGTATGTTGACCGTAGTACTCTCCCCACGATCAGATCGGACTATCTTTATCTTTAAATCATGTTGGTTTTCAACTTCAGCCTTAAATATCTTAAATTTATCCAAGGCTTCATTTTTTCTTTGATTGGATAAATATATCCATATCGGGAGTAATCATCTGTAAATGTTATGAACGAGTGATAACCATCTATACTCTTCACAGAAAAGGGACCACAAATATCCGTGTGAATAATTTGTAGAACTCCTGTGCTTCTTTTTGAATCTTTCTTAATTTTCTTTACGTATTTTCTTTTAATGCAATCTCGATATTGTTCTAAGTCTGAAAACTCTAGTGGAGGAAGAATATCATTCTTAACTAGTCTTTCTATTCTCCCCCTCGAAATATGGCCTAAACGACAGTGCCATAATTTCGACGACTCATCTAGAGTTTTTTTTTTCTATTTTCATTCATGGACGAGGATTCTTTTATTTCGCACGCAACATTATCATTATCGCATACGATATTCACATCATCACGTAGTGATAGCAAATAAAGCTCATTTTGTAAGATGGCAAAACTAACACATTCTTTATTAAACTTTATTTCACACTTGCCATTTCCAAAATGACAATCATAACCATCATTATTAAACATGAAACACGAATCAAATTTATCTGTAGAGAGGGTACATAAAGAACATCTCTAAATATAAGAATAAAGCCATTAGCTACCTCTAATAAAAGATCGCCAACGATTTCAACTTCAGCTTGGACTCCGTTTGCAACTTTAATGCATCTTTCTCTTCTTTGCGTACTCCTCGTCGAACGGAATCTCTGCAATGAATTAGCAACATGAACAGTTGCTCCAGAGTCAATCCACCAAGTAAATTTTGAATATTGCACATATAGAGATTTATTTATAAAGGTAATAATGTTCTCATCTTTCTTTGGCATGATCATCTTTAAATATGAGGGACAATCTTTCTTATAGTGTCCCGTCTTCTTGCAGTGAAGGCACTGATCTTTGTTCACTGCAAATTTATTCTGTTGAGGCTGATGGACAGAGGCTTTTCTCTTGTTCTTTAGTAGTAGTTGTTGAAGTTCTTTCTTTTGTTATCTTTCACATAGTTGATAGAACCACCATGTGAAGCTTTGATTCTGTCCTCCTCTTGCACACATATTGCTATACACTTTTTCAAGTCCCAAGACTCGGGTTGCATATTGTAGTTAACAATAAATGTTTCAAACTCTTTTGACAAAGAAGTAAAAAACAAATAGATAAGGAGTGCATCCTTGAGACCCAGATCCATTGGTTTGAGCTTCGATGCTATGTTGCTCATTTTCAGTATGGGCTCTCTAATGTCACCGTTACCATCAGAGTACTTTTCATTCACAAGTTATCTAATGACTTGTGTGGCGTATATCTTTGAAGAGCCAGTAAACTGACTCTTTATTCTTTCAATGTACTCTGTAACGATGTCACAATCTGCGATTGAACCCACAATTACAGGCTCAATCGTGTTCTTTATCACAGCCATACACTTCTTGTTGGCTGTGGTCCATTTCCTATGCTCAAAGTCATAAGACATCTTTAAGGGAGCAAAATCCCTCTGTCTTGTTTGCCAAGCAGCATCAGTCTTATTCTCTTTTGGCTCCTCAGGCTCAGTGGGACATGCTGTGGTCAGGACCCAGTCCACCTCAGCTAAAATAAATGCTAGGTCTATCTTTTTCTTCCACTCTCTATAGTTGTCACCTTTGAGAGTGGAAATCTCTTTGATACAACTCATTAAGTTGTATCCGCCTGTAAACAAATTAAATAAAGTGAGAACATAAAAAACACTAAAATTATATGTCTTATTTTCAATGTTGGTAAAAAATATGACACACAATTTTATACTATACATTAAATCTACATCACCGTTGGGCAGAAATAGAAATAATGCATAAAATGTCAATTATTAAAATTATAATATTGTTATTATCAACGTTGGTCAGAAAATAAAAATATCATAATTATCAAAAATTTATTACTATTTTTCCAAAATTAAATTATCCCGTTAGTTCGAATTTAATAATGAAAATAATTTCTTTAAAGTACGCAGCGGAAAACAAAATATTTTTAATTTTTAGAAGCATTTATTTCAATTTTCTATTCTGTCAAAATTATCCCGTTGGTTCAAATTTTAACAGATTTAATTAGGTAAAAAATTACCTAATTAATCAGTTAAAAATGCCTCTGAAAAAAGAAAATGGAAAAACTTTTCTTTTGGACCGAAATTGAAATTCGGCCTGGCCTATTGGCCTGTTACAATTCGGACAAGCCAACCTGGGCTTTGGCCCATTTAACCGTCGCGCGATCTAAACCGATGCGCCTGCGCCCGCGCTGCAGCCGCCCTCGGGGCAGGCACCTAGCGCTGGTGCTTTTTTTTTTTTAACTTTTACGGCTGCTGTTCTTTTCTTTTTCGCATGTTCTTTTGCGGAGCCCTAGGCATCCGCCACAATGTAGCCCGTGGCTACAATTTTTCTTTCGGATCTTTGCTCGCGGGTAGGGTTCCGGCGAGTTTTTCCATACTCATCGGGATCCACTCCTAGATCTGGCTCTGATGTCAATGTTGTAATCTTTTCTCTGGGTCTAGGAGTGTAGATTCGAGAGTTTTTGTGTCGGCAATAGATCTGTGGTTCGTAGATGATCAATACCTTCGAATCCGATCGCCGGAGTCGAGGAAGACGATCCGACCATCTGCCCTTTGTCGGTGCGGTCCTTTACACTTGGGCAGCGTCGGTCGGTGAAGAGGGCAGTGGCGTTGTAAGTCACGGCGACGTCGTCGATCTCTCGGTGGCGACGGTCGTCGTAGCGGTGGTGCTTCTTGTTGGCACAGCGCCCCCTCACAGATCGAGTTTAGAGATGTCGGTGGGGTGCGGCGGTATGCACGAACTTAGGTCATGAGTTCCGGCCGGTCCCCCACCTATATTTATCGTGACGCTGACGACAAGAAACCACCAGGCATAATGGGCTGAGCGCCTCCGATCAAGACGCGATTAGGTCAAGAGCCCATTAAAACTGTTAGGTCAAAACACGTGGAGATTAATTCTTACCAGTGACGACTCGTTCGATCTCGTTCCCGGCGGCCCGGGGCGGGTTCAGGTTGCATGCGGTCACTGGTCTCCTCCTCTCCCGCGTCGTCTTGACCTGTGACTACCAGGCAGGCCACCGTGTTCTTGACCACGTTAGTTTCCGGCCTCTTCGCTGATCGGGGGCTGGCGTGGCACGCATGGGTGGATGATGGATCCAACGAAGATGCTGGTGTCACTGAACGCGTCAGCGCTCTGCAGTCTCTGACCGAGGGACGAGCCGAAGAGCGCGACCGCTGTCTTGGTCCACTTTCTCAACCCAACGACGGCACGGCACAGCCCGTTGCTACTTGGGCCTGTGCCGGCACGGCCCGCTGCTCGTGCCGTGCTTGGTCCACTTCCTCGACCCACCTCGCAACACGATGCAGCCCGTTGAGCAAGGGGCCGTGCCGACATGACCTCGTGCTTGGGCCGCTTGCTCAACCCACCGGCGGCCCGGCACGCCCCGGTGCGGCCCGGCACGGAAGGTATCAGGCTTCGTGTTAGGCCCGAAACCAAACCCCAACGACTGCATGCACCGTGTCCCTGACGCTGTCAGAGGTCAGACACTTTCCGGAAAGACACCTCCAAGTCGTTGCTATTACGATCCCGCCCCACGGTTCTCGCCACAGCTCCCCCTCCCCGTCCTTCCGCTCCGCCTCCTTCCTCGCCGACGAAACCCTACGCCCTACCGTATCCCTCGCCGCGGCCGCGCCCTCGGGATGTACGCTGACAGGTCCTCCGGGAGGAAGCGCTCCGTCAGGGACCGCCTCGGGTCGGGCGGCGGCGGCCAGTCCTCCCGCTCGCGGTCCGACGACGCCAAAAGGTGCGCCCCTGAACTCTCTCAGGTCCAAACTGTTGCTTGTTCACTTCGCCATTTCGCCGCTAGCTAGTGTTGCTTGCTTGCCGTAGGCAGACGAATGTTGTTCTGGAAATGTTGGTTTGGGCCGCCTAGCCTAGGAATTTTGTGAATCCTGATGGTGCCAGTTTTAATGCTGGCTCCAATTCTTATTACCTTCTCATGAGTGAAGCAGCAACAAACACGTAGTTTTAGCTGCTTCTGTGGTCTATTTCGTGATTCATTGTGCAAACAGTAAATGTTTTACTTTTTTTTTTTTCTCGAAAAGGGATGATATCCCGTTCCATTAACAAAATAACAGAACACAACAGAAGTAAATGTTTTACTTTTGTTGGTGGTGCTGGCGTTAATGTGATCATAACTTATTGTTTCGAACTGCATTATTCCGAAACTCGTTTTAGAACTCGTGTTATTACTTATATCATCTGTTTGGCATTTTACAGGTATCGGCAGGCTGATGGGACTTGGAAACGTGAGCTTTATCAAGATTCTGTGGGAACCCAAAGTTCGTGTATGGAATATTGTCATAATAATTTTGAACACACTTTATTTCTCCCTCCTTCAGATGGTTTACTGTTAGCTTCTTGCTTCTATTGTGCATGGTTTAGCTGCACTTTCTTCAAGAAGTCGACAAGCAAACCAAAAATCTAATTTGCAGCCAAGCTCTGAGGTCGTGAAGAAATCATCAGTGCCAGATCTTCGTGAAAAGTTATCCGGTGGACAGCACCCTCAACTGAATAGTACAATTCAGATCCCAAAACCTGCACCAGAGATTGCCAAGAGCAAGAAACCTGTTCAAAAGAGAGATACCCCTGCTGCTGATGCCTTTCCTGCCCCGAAGAAAGTCAGTGCACCGGCACCATCTGAAGCAAAGCTATCCCAGGAAAAGGTACATATATTCTTATTTCTGACCATTAGATTAGCATTCTGCAAAATGAATCTGCTATGCTCTAGCATGTTCATGTTCCGAAGAATCATCTATCTGGTCTCATATAAATGCATGCCGTGTCGACTTCCTTGTCTGTTTACAATTCGGATATCATCTTGATTGGATGTGTCAAGAGTTTCTTGCCTGTTTACATTTTGCTGTTGTCTTAATTTTTTTCAGTTGAATGTTGTAATATTTTTTTTATTTGAAATACGCAGCCTGATGCATCACTTGACAGCTTGCTTAAATCACTTGATCTGGAGAAGTATTTGGTAAATTTCGAGGCTGAAGAGGCAAGTTTCATTTGATTTTTGTGCTAATCTCATACAGTATCATATATGTGTCACAAAATTTTGCTGACTTAAATGTTTTATCATTTCTTAGGTTGATATGAAGGCTCTTATTTACATGAATGAAGACGATATGAAGTCTTTGGGAATTCCTATGGTATGGCTTGCATTTGGATTGAAACATATTTTGTCAGAGCTTTCAGAAGTTGGCATCACTGTCGTTGCTTTCCCCAATTAACTAAACTGTGTAAATTTATAAAAAAAAAATGACTAGATTGCTCTAATGATTAAGGTTTTGTTAGTAAAGATGTTTCAACAATTATATTAGAACATGGTTAATGATTCATACATGATCAGTGATGGCTCTGCTAACGTGATGTTCAGCACCCAGCAATTTTAATGCCTCTGGAAGCATTGTTTGTCTTTCGATGGAACCCTTGATTCTTTTGTCCCATTTTCTACTATTATGGGCACTCCTTGTAATTGTCAAACTGCAACTTATCTGTTGTTATTGTTAATCTATCATTTAATTATTATTTTTTTCATATTCATTTGGTAGCATTGTTTTGATTACAGGGTCCCAGGAAAAAGATATTACAAGCGCTGGCATCCAAAAAGAGGAAGTCTTCAAAATCATCGCCTGCCAGTTGAGGGCTTTTTTACGTCTTTGTAGTGGTTAGCTAGACGCCTTGTTGATCTTGGATATGTGTTCCTGCCTATATCGACATGCTGAATTAACTCCACTGACAAGCCAGATTCCTATCAATTGAGACTTGAGGCAATGTATAAATAGAGTAGAGAACATGATGCAGGCGGCATTCTAAGGCTACTGATGGCTTTTTGATTGATAATTTGATATGTTCTGTTGCTATCCAGAATGGAATTATTGGATGACAATTTATCATACCTGGGATTGTTCCCCTTATCATGTATAAACCCATTTATTGTTACTTCATGGTGAAGCTATGGTGATGAACATCGTCCAATTTTTGTACCTACTGTGGGAGATTTTGGGTATTTTTGCATCTTTTTTCTAGTTATTGACCCTTTATATGTCTGCTTGCACTGGAGATGGATTTGTGAATTAAGCTATATTATATGAGAAAATTGTTTCATAACTCATGTTTTCTGCTTATATCTTGGTTTTCGACTTAATTATTTTAAACTTCTTTTGTTCCTTAGACTATTATCTATGTGATCAATGTGACGGTATCGATACACTGAGGTAAAAACCATGCAGAAAGTCAGAAACAAACTGCTGCTTCAGTGTTCAATGTTCACCCTTGTTCTTCCTTTCGAGGTTCGCTCTGTTTAGCTCGGGAATTGATGCACCTGCCTTGTATAGATTGCAGGTCACGTCGGTGATGGGTAAAACATATAGCTGCCACATAGCAAAGTAATTCAAAAAAGTTTTTTTTCCCTGCCAGAAAATGATGTCCCCAGAATCTTAGATTTGTTCTCTGCCTACAAAAGTTGTGGTCTTCATCATAAACTATTTTGATATTAGGTGTTCTATTTAGCTCTAAAGGAGTCCACCAAATTTTGGAAATAATTTACTTTTCTTTATGTGCAGGTATGCCAGGTGTATGCCATCTTCAAGGAATGAGTTGGAAGCTGTGAGTAACTATCGTGCCAGTAATTGATAATTATATGACTTGTAACCCAACTGAAGAAAGAGGATCCATTTGGTAGCAGAATGTTGATTCAAAAGGAAAATCTTAAGTTGGAAGAAAGGTATAAGCAACTGTAAGAAGAAAGAAGCCATCTGAGTCTCCTGAGACTCATCTAGGAAGATAAGGCAAGAATGAAGTACAGAAGAAGCAAAGCTCTAGTTCTCCAGAGCTACCTTCCTTGTTTCCTTCTCCATTTTCAGTAATGCGTTCTATGTGATCTACTTATAGAGGATTTGCATTACAAAGTTACATATTGGCTCCAAAGTTACAAAGCGAGGCTAAATATTTGAAAAGGTAAAAATTAAAATCTGTTTTTCTTTTGATAAAGTTGTTCTAATCAGAATTTCATCGCAATCTGAAAATCTTGTTACTCGATTCATCAAACTAGTTGGAACATATGCTTTTCCATTCCACCTGCTTGCTTTATCTGAACTCTTAGATACCAAATATTTGATACCTGTATCATTTTCTGCTAAAATTTAAAGTTCCATTGTAGCTTTTAGTTCCAGGATAGATTATGCACATAGATCTCTTCAAAGAGATCTGAAATCATATGAGATTGCATCAACACTCCCTTACGCCCTTTTAATATTTGAAATCATTTGTGCTTATAAAGCTTTTATTTTGTTTTTTCTTCAAAAATATTTCCACAAGGCCACTGTGTTTTTCTTCCATTTTTATGCCTTCTAATTTTTGCATTTGTTGTGATTGGATTGTGTATAACTTTATTTGATTGGATTGTTTATAGTTTTATTTGTCTATCTTCTAGTGATAGTGATGGCTGTCCCACAAGTTAGCAAGAGAATTCTTGATGAACTTGAAGCTATGGGATTTCCCACTGTTCGTTCAACAAGGGCACTCCATTTCTCTGGTATGTCTAGTTCTTCATCCTGTGTTATGCTGTGCATCCAAAGTTTCCATTCATTAGCTATTTCAGTGATAGATAATCAAGTGTCTTTGTCAGGTAATTCTGATATTGAATCTGCTGTAAACTGGCTTCTGGAGCATGAAAGTGATCCAGACATTGATCAGCTACCACTGGTAGGTTATTTTTGACAACATGAATGTCCTTCAAATGTAGTAGAAACTAGAAGAAAATATCATTTAAAGATTTCTAATTCAGTTTTGCCTGAAGCAATTGGCATGTTAATAGCTATTACTCTTCTATTTCCTCATAAGAATAAAATTTCCTTTATTATGCTACTGTATCTAGTTACATTGCCATATAAGACGTCGATGTAATAACATTTAACCTTTTATTCTGGGTACTCCTTTAATGGTCTAGGTTCCAAGAGAAATCAGCATTGAATGTGGTGACGCGTCAAACGAAGTAAGGAATGACATCTCTGGAATGAGGTTAGTTTTTGTTCCTTAAATGCATCCAGAGCTTTCCTGCACATGAACTGTCAAGTATCACTGTTGTGTTGGCTACTTCAATTAATACCAAGTGTTATTGTTGACATGAACTGTCATGCATCGCTAGTGTACGCCTGCTATTACCTTTCATACCGCCTTGCACAATGTACTAGCTAAATTCACATTTCATAGTTAAATTCATGTCGGACCCTTCTCCGAACCCTGCGCAAGCAGGAGCTAGATGCAGTGCTGCCCTATTTTGTGGTTAAACTCTTGTGTTCCAAGCTACTAGTGGAGCCCAAAGCATTGGCTCATTGGCATTGCCTTCCATTTGCTATGTTTTGCATTATAAAATGTATCATATTATATGTCATGGTTAAAGCACTGTTCACTTGTAGGACTTCTGTAAATGAGGGGAAACCAGAAGAAAGAACTGAAAGTGGAAGTCAGAAGGTGCTAAGTTTCATCCAATCATTTTTCATGTTGATTTTCCTGCACCAATCAATTTTGCCAAATGATTAAGCTATTAATCAAAGGCCGAACAAACTCATACCTCAACAATGGACTTCTTTCCTTTTCTGTTATGCACTACTGCATTTTCCACATCACCTATCATGAAAGGAATGACATTTTTTGCTTTAACAAATTTGTTCTAGTTATATTATTGGTTCCACATACCAGTTTCTTATTTATCTGGCTCATTCAATCCAGAACTCGTGCTTTATACTTCTGCTTTTGTGTCACGCCCGAACATCCATTTTCAGATGTCCCCGTTGGAAGGAGAAATGAATGCAGATGAACACAGGGAAGAAGATAGAAAAAGGTTTTTATCTTGCTTTGCACAAACATGGTTCAGTAAGTGTCCTGCATTATGTGTCGCTGCAGTAATCCTCCTACAATTTTTAGGATATTATCACTCTATAAGGAAAAAAGAGATGAGGAAGCCAAAGAACGAGGGCGAATAAGAAATCAATTACAAGAGGATAAGGTATGACAGCATTTCCATTCTCTAATAATATAAAAAGTCGTAATAATGCTTCAAGAAAGAGCACAAGGCATGTCTTTTGATCATACAACCATATGCCTGTTGAGTGAACTTTTGTTAACATTCTGTGCAGAGGGAGAGAATTCGAGCTGCTAAAGATCTTATGGAAGCAAAGCGGACTCTTGAGGAAAATCAAAGAAAGCGGTCTGCTTGAACCAAAAATAGCTTCTGAGTTACACTATCCAAATTTAAATTGCTTACTGGAAATAAGATAATTTTACTTTGCAGCATGATGGAAAGTCGGATAGCAGATCAAGAGGAGGAGAAAAGAGCAAGAGAGAGAATCCGGCAGCGTATAGCAGATGATAAGGTCTATTGCTTTTAAATCTGGAAATTAGATACGGAGTACTTCTTTCCATCATGTGCAACTCAATGTTTTATAGGGCAATGCATCAGTTTGGAATTTTGGGTAGTTTGGGTTGTTAAAACATCATATGCTTGTTGACGAGAATTTCTCAATAGGATTTTACACCTGAATGATGAATCCTCGCATGTTAAAAAGTTCAGAGGAAATAGTCTAGTATCCAGAAAAGCATTCGTTGTTGTACTTTCTCCACAATTCAGTAGTCTTTACAGTTGTTCAACTAGCATCCTGAGAAGTCCCTGATCATTTTTCTTTTTCTTTCTTTTTTTTTTTTTGCTACACTGCTAGATGTATGGTACACATTTGAGTGCAAGATCACAACCTCCGGTTATATTTTTTGCACTGTGGGTACTAAAAAAAGTTAGTGTAAGTCAACTTACCACTAAACCCCTATCAACTCATATATGCTATGGGGCAGGAGTGACATCATATTCTTACACTTCACCAACTATACATATCTGGTTCCCTCCAGAAAGATACACTGACATACATAGGATATAACTAAATCATACACCTCTGTGCAGGCAGAGCGAAGACGGAGGCTTGGTTTGCCGCAGGAAAATCCAGAAGCCACAGTTCCCATCATAAGACCCACCATGGTCTAAAATTCTTCCCACCATAGTTTACATTTCATTAGTGAAACCTCCAAGCACGTCTTACCTTTCTTATCTACTCAGGTAAAACCAGTTGAATGTGGTGTTACATCAGTACAACTGAGAGACTGTTTACGAACTCTGAAGAAGAATCACAAGGTAAAATAATCTCCTTGTTGGAGATATTGACAAGTGACTTGTCATGCTCTTCTTATTTCAGTTAGTGCGGTACAAGTATTTATCATTTACTCTTCCTTATGATTATGAGGGATGATTGTTTCTCTGCATCATGACTTGGATTAATATTCGATGCATTGATGAATCTTCACCATTTCCATGCAAAGAATCGTAGTTAACCCTGCAGCACACAAAGAATGTTTGACTAATGTTTTATATACTCTGCTTTTCTGTACTTGTATAAGGCTTGTTTTTTATTTGTGTTTTGCTACAAACTCATTTCCAACATCTTCAGACTTGGAATCCAATATTTCTAATTTACATGGAATATAAAACACAGCTGTATAAGACAAAATATCATCTTGTGGTCTATGCCAGGAACCAACTGATATGATTCAGTTATTTGTAGGATGACACTGCTAGAGTCACAAGAGCGTTCCAGATATTACTGAAGATAATTGGCAACATAGTGAAGAATCCAGACGAAGAAAAGTTCCGGAGGATTCGGCTTAGCAATCCTATTTTCAAGGTGAAAACAGAACACAATGCACACTAGTAGTACTTCAGGATGTCATGTTCGCCTGTGATGTCCTCCATTTAACTGCTTTGCTCCATCCAACAGGACAGGGTTGGTGACCTTCAAGGAGGTGTAGAGTTCCTCGAGCTGTGCGGGTTCCAGAGGCTCACAGCCAGCGGCTACCTGGTCATGCCAAGGGAGAAGGTGGACATGGCGCTGCTCAATGCCGCGGGAACCGAGATCGCGTCGGCCATGGAGAACCCCTACTTCGGGCTACTCTCCAAGTGAGAGGAAGAGCCACTGTCGCCACCCCACCACTGGGAAATCCCCTGCTTCTCACGAGCTGATATGAAATGTGTACCACGGAACGGATCTCAACTGTAATGAATTGACCCCTCACGGCTGATCGAATCTGACCCTGTTTGTTGTACAGATGCGTTGGTTTTACTCGTGTCCCTGACTGTTGGCCATTGTGTTCCCTAATGCCGATAACGTGGAAGGTCACCAATTGAATGCCTTTTCATTCTCTGGAGAGAAACAATGGCTAAATGGCATAGTCCTGTTGCGGCACATGGTTACATTTGCTCGGCCCTCGGGGGGCCACTTCCTATTAGCAATTCATTCCAAGCCCTTGAAGGAGGTCGATGACCGGGATGGCTGTGGTCACCTGCCCGTGCGTCTGGCGGGCGGTGGAAGATGCGGGCACGGCAATGGCGCCGACGTTCACAAGCCCTTTGCCGCCGGCCTAGGTTTCGTCGAACGCCTGGAGCTCCCGGCCGTCCGACGCTGCGAACATGGTCACTGGGCCAACGCTTTGCGCATGTGTACAGCACTTTACTATTAACATCGTTGAATATGATATTAGGCGTTCGCTTTTACTCTTGATGCTCATCGTCGGTGGCTGTAAAAACGGTCATATGTACGGGATCCACTATTTACAAACTGTTGCCTCGGAAGCGTAGCTTGCATTGGATCGCGTTTCTGTTCCCATCCCATCTTCTCTGCACCGCAGAAAGAGAAGGAAGCGTGGCGGGGATCGAAGCGTGCCCCGTGCTGGCGCCGGCACATGGCGTGCTTCCCCCGTCTGTAGTACTTGGGAGCTTCAATTCTGCCCCTCAATTGCATCGCGCCATGGACCACGCTTCCTTCAGGAACACGATCTTTCGTCTGTTTCAGAGACGCCGGAAAGGATCGTGCTAAATTCATTACTCCCTCTCCCTTCTTGATTACTTGTCATTTTGTTTATAAGTTAATAACAAATAAAAAGGAAGGAAGGGAGTATAATGGTACTGGAAGCTGTTGGGATCTAATTCCGGCCATTAGCAGAGTATCATCCCGACCGGAATATGTGAGTTCGTCGTTCTTGGACATCTCTTTTGTCTTCAGCATGTGGCTGATTAGTCGTCGATGCAAACAAAAACGACACAGGTTTAGCATGTTTCGTGGGCACGGCAGAAGCACGGGTCGTCGTCATCAGTGTTGATCAGCATTGCCATCTTGCATTCTTTGGATTGGATGTACCGGATATGCTCGCTCCTCCCATCCATGATTGAAGAAGGAGCTGCAGTGCACTGCACATGTTCGATCGATCGATCGCTGTGGCGTGTAGTACTATCGGACGCGTCCGGAGTACCGCTGCTGCCGCCGCTTT
The DNA here is from genome assembly GCA_001602315.1 of Zoysia pacifica. NCBI lineage: Eukaryota > Viridiplantae > Streptophyta > Magnoliopsida > Poales > Poaceae > Zoysia > Zoysia pacifica. The sequence continues at coordinate 102,457 of BCLH01000845.1, forward strand.
AAGTGAAGGAATAAGGGTACGTACAGTACGATCTTGCCTCCACGGCAGGAGTACGGAGTACTTCCTCCGTACCTCGATTTATACTTCTATCATTTTTTACTTTTTAAAATTGATGTTTAACCATTTGTTTTATTAAAAAATTTGAAAATACAAAAAAAAAATTAAAGTACTTCTAATAATTAATTGGTTCACAATAAAATAAATATTTTTTAAAAAACTTTTTAAAATAAAACGAATGATAAAAAAGATAAGTTTGAAAATCTAAAACGACACTAAAATTTATTTTAAGACGAAAAAAGTAAGTTGTTTTGAACTGAGCACAAAAAATAAAAAAAATAAAAAAATATAAGATGTGTTAAAAATAAGAAGAAAAAAGATATAAATAAAAAAGCATTAAAAATATAAAAAATATATTAAAAAGTAAAAATAACTTATAATTTAAAAAAAGTTGTTTAAATATAAAATGACTTATAAATACATATACAGTTGTATACTACGGGTTGCTTCGTCCCGTCTGACACGAAGAAGACGTCCCTTCGCCGCGTCGCGACGCGCGCAGTAATTCCTTGTCACGGCACGGGTCTTGGCTGACACTGGCAGCGCTGCGGCTGCAGAGCGGAGTCGTAGCCTGACGCGGACGAAGGCAGGCAGGGACGGGACTGGTTACTGGGGCGGAGCAACGGGCTATGATCTCGATTGATGGAACCGCATGGATGGGCGCGGGCATCCACGCGCGCACATGGAATCCGATGCTCGCGCGCCGCGCGCGTGGCGCGTGCGAGCTCTCGCTTCCATTCGTTCCTCACCCGCGCCGGCGCCCCATGCCGAGAGTCACGCAGCATAGGGAGCAGCGCTTGCAGAACGAACGAACCATCGTGTCCACGCCGAGTCGGATCAGTCCGGGTTCCTGCAGCTGATCAGCGCAGCTCAACCACCGGCCTCTGCGGCATGCAGCCTGCGTTCTCAACTTGCCATCGATCGAACCGTAGTTTGCTTTCGCTCGTGCGGTCGTGCAGGTGTCGCTGCGCGAGGGAAAAGCGCCAATGAAGCGGAAGCCGGAAGGTGACCCGTCTCTCTGGCCGAACGACCGGCGGGGCATAGCCCTATCTTTTCTTCCCCCGAGTCCAGGTCCAAAACCAAAAGGCGCCGCGCAGCAGTGTTGACGGCGGACCAACGCATCCATGGACGAGCAAGTTGGTTTGTAGGAGTACCAAAGGACACTCGAAGCCAAGACGGAGAGAACGTGGCTATGCAGAGGATTCCAAGAAAGGAGTTTGGCTCCTTGCCATCATTTACCGCGAGATGCAAGCTTTTTTACCTGGTGGCCCTGGCCCAAGACAGTAGGGTGGTGATGGAGAAGTCGTAGGCTTGACAGGGTTTGGTTTGGTCCTGAAAAAAGTGTCGGGAGCACACTTTTGACTGGGTTGATAATTGGGATAATTTAGGCCCGTACTACCATGGTCTCCTTCCTCGGCGTTAGCGCCACAGATTCTGAAAGAACCAGTAACCACGCCGCTTTCTCAGAACCCTGAGAAATTCTCGGTTTCTCGAACTGGCATAGAAGAGGCTCCGTTCCGTCCGCGCTCGGCGTTACGTCACGCTCGGCGGCAGATCTCTCCCACGTTCTCTCCCAGCAGCAGCCGTCGTCCATCCCCACGCGCGCGCGTGGCACGCCGCTCGCCCGCCCCCAGCACGCCAGGAATCTCGCGTGCTCGCCCACGCCCTGCCCGGCGCCCCCGCCGATCCAGAAGCCAAATCCCCCGCAACGTTCCAAACCCGCGCGCGCCGAGGCTGGCCGAGGGACCGTCTCGCTTGTGTCTCCACGCCTCCGTCACGTCGCTCCCGCCGTCGCCGTCCGCCTCGGCGATGACAACACCGCGAACTGATAAGTTTGGCTGCTTGATCATACGCTGATGGTGATCGCGCCGTATTCTAGGAGATTCAGCATATTCCGGCCACACCTGGATGATTGCATTTTGATTCTTTGACCAGTACACGGGCGACTGTCCACATCACACTAGCCGACCCCGAACGAACGGATAACCAAGCTGCGACGACGATGCTCAGCTCAGCTCGCGGTAGCTTAGCGACCGGATCACGCCGATCCGCACGAAAACCAGGGGGCGGTTGTTGCTCCCGCCTTACGCCCAGATTTCATTTCATTCACTTGGCGCTGGTTGCTTGCCAGCGCGTTGCTCTTCGTTGGCGTAGTCGGTGAGACAGGCACTACCGCTGCGATGATTCCCACATCTGACCATTCCGTGTCATCCACCTCGTACAATCGTCTAATAACCCGAGGTGGCGGCGGTACTGATGCCGCGACTACACCCAAGCGAGAAGGGGAACGAACACGCCGCCGCGTTGGAGCGAACGGTTGCGGTCGTGTCGTGCGCGCCGGTGCTGGCCACCACCTATCGCGGCGGCATCGGCAAGTGCGGGCGGGCGACCAACCAAACCCCTCCCGGTCGTTGGTTTGGTTTCCATCTGCCTGTTGGGATGTGGCTGGCTGGCTCGTTACGAGGACGAGAAAAGGAAAAGGAGAGGTTAGCGCCAGGCGATTCCGTTTATCGTTGGCCATTGGGTCGGCATCACAGAACCGACGATATGCAAAAGATAAAGAGCAAAGGCTTCCTGGTGATTCATGAAATCGTAGATTGGGATATCTACATCAGTCGGCGTCATCTTCTTATCTCACCGGATTCTTAAATCTCGTGACATCACGAACCCAATCAGGGGCTTGAAATGTGCAACCTCTGACGGAAGAAGAAAACCGAGGACTTGCCGAATCGTTGAACCTAGTAGCAGTAAATGAGTTCATGCCGCGGAGACGCATAGCAGAGTGATCGATTGCAGCAGCAGTGGTTAATATCCCACGCACGCATCGCACGCGCACGGTTCCTCGAGATCTTCAACCCCCGCGTGATAGCCAGCTGGACTGAGAGCGGACAGTAATTACCACTAATCAATCGAGGTTTATTGCCGTGGCAGCACTAATCCCGGGTCAAATCCCATCGTGGTTTCTTTAACCAGCCCGTAGCTGGCTTTGACTAATTGCTTACTAATTGGTTCATTTGCGAGAACCAGGAAATCAATTGGCTGATGATCCAGTATTGTTTCTGGAACCTGGAATTGGGGGCGGGAGAATGGAGAAGACGAGGAAATGCGCAGCCAGCGCAACCCGAGAAATGGCGACAGTGTTTTTCAGCAAGTCGTAAAGGATGACAAGACACGCACCGATTAAAGTCGAACACGTTCTAATCTTTTCACAGTAGCGTAGCACCAGAACAGATGGGGGATGAGGGGAGAGAGAGATCTGTCTAGCACAGTACGGCTGGATCCTAGCAGTAGTATCTGAGTTGCGAGCGCACCAGATTGATCGATCGATCGATCGCCGGGCGAGGTGTCGGCGAGCAGCTGAAGAGGGTGGGCGCTGGGAGAGTCAGAAGATGTCGAGGACGTCGACGATGGCGGCGTTGCAGAGCGGGCACCGGCCGCGGCCGGCGAGGAGCTCGCGCGCGCAGACGCGGCAGAAGGTGTGGCCGCAGGGGATGAACGCCGCGCCCTTGCCCCGCGCCATGCACACGCAGCAGCACCCGGCGACCACCCCCTTGCTTGCCGCCGGCTCCGATAGTTCTTCGTCGTCGTCGACATGCACCGGCATCTCCGCCGACGCCGACGCGAAATCCTCCTCGAGCACCGACGCGGAGCCCCCGCCCGCGCTCCACTGCCGGTCCGTCTGCTCCAGCAGCGCCATCAGGGAGACCCTCTCGCCCTGGTCCTCCTCTTCCGCCTCCGCAGCCGCCGCCGTCAGCGGTGGCGGCTGGCTAGGCGGGTGCGGAGCGGGAGCGGGAGCGGGCGCGGCTGTCTCGGTGGAGGTCGGCGCGGCCGGGGGAGAGGTCGTGGCGCTCGAGGCCGGCAGGGACACCGCGCGGCGGACGAGGGGGTCACCCCCGGCGGCGGCGGGAGGCTGGTCGTCGCGGATGATGTCGAGGAGCGTGCGCGCCGCGGCGGCTGCGGCGGTGGCGGAGGAGGAGGAGGAGGAGGAAGACGAGGAGGAGGGCGCCGGCAACGAGGTCTGCCTTTCGGCGGCCATGGCGGACGCAAGCGTGACCGCCGCCCTGCGCCCGGCCGCGAGCTCGTCCTCGTCGCGGAGCTTCAGCAGGTCGCGCAGGTTGCAGGACCCCGGGGAACTAGGCGCCACCGCCCCCGCCGCCGGCGCCGGCCCCACCGCGGCGAGCTGGTCGGCCAGCGTGGCGCTGCGCCGCAGCACCCTCCCTTCCATAGTCGCCTCCTCCCCGCGCTAACCAAGGCCGCCGAGCAGGAGCCCGGACAAGCGACGACTCGGACGGAAGGGCGCGCCGGGTCGTTGTAACTTTTCTGCTGCTACGACGCGGCACGGCAGGCTCGCTCGGCGCGGCAGCAGCGGCACGTTTCGCTTAATAAGTGAGAGCAGGCAGGCGGGCGATTGGGGATGGGCGCGCGGTTATTTGGGGGAAGGCACCGGGAATGGATGGTTTTTGCGGGGTTTCCTGCGTGCCAGCGCTTGGTTTCCATTCCGTTCGTTCCGCGGCTGGGCTGTCTGATGCCTGTTGCCTTTCGGTTTTCGGGTTGGCGGTGACGGCTTGGATGGAAGCTGAAGCTGCTATAGCAGCCGGCGCCGGGCCGCTGCGTCCTGCGTGCCGTGTGCCATGGCGCTGTTAGCTGCGCGCACGGCTGCCGAGTCTGTTGGGCTGGCAAGTAGCAAGTCTAGTCCGGTGCGCGTCTCCGTCGCACGGAGAGGCCTGGCTGTTCCCTGTTCAATCGTTCGTTATCGGAAAATCAGAAAGGCAAAGCGAAGAGGGAGAGGGGAACGAAAAAGGAGAGGTGGCTCGCGACATTATCGATCGCGTCGGCACTCGGCATCAGAACTGCTGGTAATGGAGTAACTCGAACACGTCGCCATCGCTGGCTGCTAACGTATGCGAGCAGGGCTTCGACTGGGCCCAGAAGACCCGGCGTTCTTGTTCTAGCCGTTGGCACCATGACGAAACAGGTCGTGCGTGTTCACAGTTCCCAGAAACACATCCCACTTCTCAGCACATAAAAGCAGCCGTGCTCTGTGCAAAATGTTACTGTAAGCGAGCGGCAAAAAGGACAAACGTACCGGTTCAAGCGTTGAGCTTACACTATCTAGTAGGAGTAGTAGTACTAAATTCAGCTTTGTTTGTCCAAATGGAAAGTAGGAGTACCAGACACCATGGAGCACAGTCGAAACTAAAGCTATTCTGACATACTGGGAGAAGGTTTACAGAGCGTTCCAAAGAAGAAAGATCGCCTCCAGTGCCCAAGCAGTTGAAACGGATGCACTTTTTTCCCTTGATTGTTGAAACAGATAATGGACTGGCCAACTGACCAATTTCTTTTTTACATAAGCACAACCTGAAACATTGTTGAAACAGATAATGGACTGGCCAACTGACCAATTTCTTTTTTACATAAGCACAACCTGAAACATGTTCCATCAGTGCACTGTACTAGATCATGCAACCTTACCATGGGTCATAGGTCAATTTACACATTCCATTCACAGTTTAACCCTAAGAAGCAAAAAAGGATTGGATACGAATCAGTGAGTCAGTTTCAAGCCCTGCGACCAAAAAAAAAAAAAAAAAGACTTGATCAACAGCCTACGTTACTATGTGCACCACTGATCATTCAATCGCAATGCGCAATCAAGTGAAGGCCAGCCAGGGCCCTCCACCCTGTGTTGGAAAAAAAAACTCCAAAAAATTATGCTTTTTTGTGCCACTTGAGAGATCAATATAAGCTCTAGCGAGGAAGTGGGAAAATTTCTCATTGTATTTTGTTCCTGCATACTATAAAACTGAGATAACGTTTGAAGTCACCTGGTATGGCCAAAAATTCAGTGCTAGGAGTACCAAAACTCAGATGTATAGATAAATCGAAGTGTCTGATATGCTAGGATTACCAAACTCTACAAATCGTTCACTTCCATATACTACTACAAGAACATTGTTTTTAAACTTCACTAGTTGGTTTGAAAGACAAGAACTATGAACCAAGTAAATGTGCCAAATTAATCCCTATTTCTTCAAACCAAAAAGAAAGTACTGTAAATGGCTACAAGTCTCCTCCATTGCCAATGCCACTTATTCCAAAGGCTCTGTTTCAAAAATGCTGGGCATTGTTAAGGGGCTCTTTTGGAACGCAGAATTTTCACAGGAATTACGCAAAAATTTTACAGAAATTAGTTTAATTTTACAGAAAAAACACAGGAAGAGAAAATTTTTCTTTCAATTCAAAGGAGGCCTAAAGCTAGGAGCCTGGTAAAACTACTCATCAAACTGAGGCCATATGAAGTCCTCAACTCCAGAGTGTCATCAAGAGGGTCAGTGGCACAAACCACACGTTCGCACTTGAAGCAGTACGCAGTTTCTGGGTCATCGTACACTGCAGCAGCAACCCAGTGCTTCTCCTGCGCGGCATGCATCCGGGAGTGTCCGTCCGGTTCGTCAAACGTCCCGAGCCCAGCGCAGAGATGAAGGCCGCATTCCATGCACACCAGGATAGCCCTCGCCTTGAACGTCTTGCAGCGCACGCACTTTGCCTCGGCCTCCGAGGCCAGTGACCATCCCTGCGAGCGCTGTCAGTGGGGACGTGGTCGCACGGTTCATCGACGAAAGAAACCTCCGACTCGGACGGCCACGACTCGTCGCTGCTTCCAGAATTCGCCTCCGCTGCCGCGACTGGCCCAGTGATTGGATCGTGAGGTCGACTCATAGAACAACATTTGAACTGTGTGTTATTGCTGCCGACCTCCGCCCCTCCATTCGTCAGACTGCTCGCCTCCGGCGCAGCCGCCGCCTCGCCGCGCCCAGAATCCAGAGCCGCCACCGCTGCATCGACCGGCAGGAACAGCCGTGGAGCCTTCGGCTCCTCCCGACTGTCCTCCATCACGCCTGAAACAAAGAATAAGATCACAAGAAACAAGTCACAGTAATCCATAAACCATAAACCACCAAAAGCCCTATGGACTGCAAACTGACCACGAAAACCAAAAGAAGCAGGAACAGAAAATCGCAGCTTCGGCATATAAAACCTCAACTACTAACAGAATCACCGGAGACGAGAAATCGAACGCTTCGGCGACAAAACAAGAAACCTAAAACCTAAACGGCAGTGGACTAGCAAGGGTAAAAACCAATCAAGAACAAACGAAGTCGCAATAATTCTGATGAGGACCAAAAACCTTACCGTACCGACCAACGATCAGACCAAGAAAACTCGTTGGCGGGGAACCATAGAAGAACCCCCCCTATCTACAGGACGCGAAACCGAGGGACATTGCGGCGAGGAGCCAGAACGCCGCCGCGGATGCGAAACCCGAAGGAAACGTCCGGGGAAACTCACGGGGAGGCGGCGACGCGGCCGAGGACGGTGTGTTCTGGTTTGAGAGCAGTGCATTCGCCGCGCGAGTTCCACCATGAGGGTTGGGGACGACGGGCGGCGGCTCGGCTCCTTTTTATAAGTACCGTTCGTTGGGTTGGTTGAGATTTGAGAAGAGACGCTGCGCGGTTGTTCCCGCGATCATAACAACGAACGGCAGCCCGGCGGGAAGCAGCCCAGGCCAGGCGAGATCGCCGACGTGTACGGGCACGGTGCCCATGAATGACGCGGCAGGCAGGCTCCTGGTTCCACACTTCCATATGACGGCACAGCGACGCGCTCGACCGAGGCAGTGCAGGATCAAAGAAGCCCAATTTCTTGAGCCCAGGGACGGATATTCAGAATGAAACAGGCTAGATAGGTGAAATTCTGTTAATTATGGCCCGGAAACACAACCCTGATACTTCTTTCATCAGATCGTGATCAGTATAATGTAACATTAGCAATTTGATTGCATCCCTACTAAACATATTCTTGTATACCCTATGGAATAGATAAATGGATCTGATGGTAGTGGTGGCACGTTAGGGATTGGCTGATGAACAAACGAACGGGCGCTAACAGCAGGGTCTGATTGAATGGCAGGCTGCCGCTACAATGGTGGGTAGAAATACGACGACACAGAGAACCCCAGGAAGAGGAGGCCGCCAATGGTCGCTACCGTGCCCTGAGATATCTTGGACGCCAGCATGCTGCCGCCTACCACAGCGAATGATGTGCAGATCGTGTGACCCAGTGTTGCTCCTGTAGCAACGCCTATCGCGTTTTTGTGTGTCGCCAGCTGCATCGAGGAAAGTGCTAGAAGTTCAGTTATGAATTTGCATGAACAAGAAAAGAAAATTTAACTGCAACAGGGAAGTGAGCCATACCGCAATGGTAGCTATCTGACTTCGATCGCCCCACTCAGCCAAGAATGTCAACACGAATGACTGAAATTGAAATAAGGTGTATATAAATAACGCTATACATATTGCAGTGCTGCAGTATCAGCCGCTATATATTTGATCAACCACTGAATATTCACTAATGTTTATGGAAACACAGTTTAAAAAGGAGGGAAAGGACTGCATAAGGCTTTCTCAATAACGAAATCTCTCAGAAAACTCGATAGTCTAAATTGTTGGAAGGAACATATACCTCCAAGAAAATGGGAGTACAGAACCTAGAGAAGATGCGCCTAAATGTCGACTTCCCTTGACCTGCTTCCAACTTTTCCTCAACCTATGCATGTCATGTAATATATAAGCTCCTCCATCGCATAAAAAAATGCAATATATAAGCTCAGAAAAATACAGTAACAACTGTCCAAAGGCAACAAATACACACTACTTGATTCATAAGAAACTACATGTATATCAATTCATCAACTACTGAAGAGAACGACACACTAATGACAGTGAGTAGATGTATTTAATTATTGATTCAGTTGTTCAATTTTATCTTCAACTCTGCCTATATTGTCCTAATATAGCCAGTCCCAAGCCTGGATAAAAGACATACAACAGTCCAAAGGCAACAAAATACACACTACTGGATTGACAAGAAAGTGCTACATGTACATCAAGTCATCAACTGCTAAAGACAAAAAATGGCTCACTACTTGGCAGTACAAATCGGCTAAAATTCATTTACAATTATCCAGCAAAGATAAGCGCAAGATGAGGTGGAAATTGAAAAATAAGGAAGGTTTGGTAGCAGAAAATGCACATACTTCTTCTATTTCCTTTTTCTGTGATGCCTTGGAATCTGATCTCCAAGCAATGTACAGCAGCCGTAGCCCAAAGAATGCATAGAGGACTAACATAAACAACAAAAGAGAAGATAAGATATCATAACGCACTGGTACATCCCACAGAACCAAAGTGACAACTAGATTGCTGCATTATCCTCAAGAACGACAAGTATTTTACATGAAAAAGAGTAAATATATAACACAAGTTTTGGAACCTCACAAGAAAGGCCTGTGATTCTTCGAATTGTATTTAGTATGATTATGCGGCCACCAATAAAATTTTCCACATTTTTATTTTTTTTTTAAAAAAGCTGGATTGTCAAGTATGCAAGCCATAGGTGCTTGTCCCTTTCGGCCACTGTTTTATGTCCAGTGACTGAATTTTGAACACCTTCTCATATGATGAATATCACAGGATAAGGGAATGCTATAGCAAATGCTTGTGTGCAACATTAGTTTTTTACCCCCCGCCCCTTCAATCACAGAGCTGCGACAAATTGTATTCTGTAAGCTTTCTATTTTTCACATTTATGTTCAGACACTTGCTTTTGAGCATATCTACCTGCAAGGAGGTACGTGTGTGCATAACAGCACAAGTTCAGTGTTTTCGGAATGTCTAACAAATAATTTTGCTGTTAATATTGTGTCCAATACTTTTGGGACAGTACAAACTACTCACTTGTTCATAATCATTCACCAACTTTTATAACTTTTAACCTGAGGCTAGCATTATAACTACTGTACCGATCATGGTAAATTTGTAAAGTTCAGTTAAGCCATACCGGTTGCTGCACTGTTAGTGTGCTTCCTTGATATCAAATTGGGAACGATTCTGCCTAAGCCAGTTGACAATACCTGAAGAGGCAACACAAACAACACTAGTTAGACTGAACTTGAACCCATTCTCGCTCGTCAGGAACTAGTAGCGTCAAAAGCCCGCACTTGCACCTACCGTCATAACGACCAGCGCCGACAGCGCGCCGGAGAGCACTATCGACTTGGGGTGCCGCATCGCCATCAGCGCCGCGATGATGAACGTCTCGTCGCCGATCTGCAACACGGAACGACGCGGGAACTCAGTACTCCTACCTCGGCGCAGGCCAGCGGCTCGGGAACACTGGCGTACATGTACGAGCAAGCAGCAAAAACGAGCTGCCTGACACATGCCCGCGTCTCGGGAAGGAACCTCACCTCACTGACGACGATCATCGACAAGCTGGCGAAGAAGGCGTCGAAGAGTCCCAGCTCCGCGCCGTCCACCGCCGCCGTCGCGGCCCCGCCAACAGCGCCGCGCGCACGCACCGTGTGGAGGAACATCTGCGAAGCGTAGACAGACAGGACCGGCGGTCAGAGAGAGGCCAACGCCGGACGCTCAGGTTTGCCCCAGACACAAGGCCCGCTCGCTCACCTTCGTGCGGCGGTCCAGGCGGCCGGTGCTGTTCTCCGTGGCGCCATCGACAACCTGACGAGGGGAAATGTAACGAGTAGTTAGTAACGGGAGGTGAATAGGAAACGGGTGAGGAGCGGGTGGGGAAATGCTGACCTGGTCGGCGGCGGAGGCGGGAGCGGAGAGGGCGAGGAGGAGGAGGAGGAGGGCCAGGGCGGGGACGCGCCAGTGCATTGGAGCCGGGCGGTAGAAGAGGAAGATCCGTTCAGTTTGGGTATGGAGCTTCGGCCGTCGGTGCGGGACGGCGGGAGCGAGAGCCGGGATCTCGGAGGCGGAGGGGCACCCGGGCGACCCGCGCGCGCCTGGGGATGGACGAGGAGTTAAATAGGGAAGGGGACCGGCGGCTGACCCGCCTGGCTGCCTCCTCCTCCTTGCTCGTTCCGCGGCGCGCCAGGACGAGCACACGAAGCTGCACCGCTGCAGCCTGCCGCCCCTCGTGCCGTGCCGGCAGCCTGCCCTGGTCACCCAATAACCCACCATATCCAGGCAAAAAAGCTAGCCAGCCTTCCCTTTGCACCGAAAAAATGGTGACGTTTTTTATTAAATATATTATTGTGTTTTTAGACCCAGATTAGAATAACATTTACATTTACAATTCCATCGACACGGGGAGTCTGGTCTAAATCCAAGAGTATAGCGAAACCTTCGTTTCCTTGGTGCAACTTTGAGTTGGATCGAGCCGACTTCGCCTAACTCCCTACTCCTACTCCTCCATGCAATATTTTGCGCGTCGTTTTCACGTTTCCGTTAGGTCTGATCTCACGCAACACAAACGCCCTTTGACCCGTCGTGCACGCACATCTAATGAACACGCGACGAACGGACGAGACGTTTCAAGGAAACGGTATAACTTACCTCTCGGGCCTAAATGATGGCGCCCACGCATTTCGTTGCACACAGCTTCATGTGCTAATTTCTCCTCATCCGTTAAATGCACGACGCTTGTGCTTCGAAGTCACTTGATCTGAGTGAAATACCTGTCCCACAAAAATGTACAGGCGCAGGAGTCGTCAGCTTGACCAACTAAGCCATCAGCCATCTCACTGGACAGCCACATCACCATTGAACTTAGAGAGTTCAATCAGGTAGCTGACATTCCAATCCACATAATTTAGAAGATTCCAAATGTTTGTTGGTGATATTCCACTGGCATTTAGACCCAGTAGCTCACTTCCATTAAAAGAAAAAAGGAAATGGGCACTACTGACCAAAGATATCAAAGCCAACCTCTGAACCTCACCAGCAAAATTTTGGAGCTGACCAGTCTTCTAGCACGACGCAATTTTAACATTTCAAAAGGAATCACACATATATGGAGATCTGCTACAGAATAATAGATAATTCAGTGAAAGAAGAGGCTATCACACATCTATGGATTTCTGCTACACAATAATACATAATCCAGTGAAAGAAGAGGCTACAACCCATCTATGGAGATCTGCTACACAATAATAGATAATCCAGTGAAAGAAGAGGCTATCACACATCTATGGAGATCTGCTACACAATAATAGATAATCCAGTGAAAGAAGAGGCTACCACACATCTATGGAGATCTGCTACACAATAATAGATAATCCAGTGAAAGAAGAGGCTACCATCAAAAACCATAGTCGAAGTGTTCACATGTTAGAACCATAGGACATTCATAGAGGTCTTCCTCAGGAATTGCGAAAATGGTGTGGAGCCAAATAAGAAGTGACACAATAATCTGAAGTAATCACATTGGTACAATGATTTGAAGTTATACCATGTAGAGACTTCTGTGGCACAATGATTTGAAGTTATATCCTGCAGAGATTCTGTCCTACAAGGATATTCTACCGGTTTTAAGAACAACCTAAGTACCCCTGCTTAGCAAAGCTGTGGCAAACAGCAAGTGTCCATACCAAGCAAGCATGAAAGTAGTGCAGGTGATGGCTTGAAAAAGACCTCTTTAAGAGGTGGCTAACTAAATATACTTATAGTCACAAATGAGATTTATCTAAGCAGTCATGAGAAGGTTCATGACAAGAAAAATGTAGTCTGAGGAGATTCTCAGAAGCACTCTAGGGCTCTACTTTAGGCAACACAACTGAGAAATCCAAAACATTACATGATTCATAACCCTCTAAGGCCAGGAGTCATCCAGGTCAGGCTTCTTGACAAAGATCTGGTTGTACTGGGGCCGTGACATCTGTAAGGTAAGCATGTTCAGTAACTGATGTGAAACATAGATTACAGATAAACTGCATTCATCAAACTGTAAAGCCAGAATGTATTCCTTGGTATGAATAAGGTAACGTAACTAAATTGCATAAGGGTTTGGAAATTAATACTGAGCTATGACAAAACACTACGCTAGATCTTTGACTTTGAGATGAATTATCCCGATGCCCCAATCGAAGCAGTGCACACGAACTGGTCTCACTCAGAAAAAAAATTAATTCACTTTGTCTAAAAAGAATTACGAAGAAAACAGCACCACTCGACCTGTCCATAAATCTACAATCCTGGATGATTATAAAATTTATTATGGATGCAGAGTATTTGCAGTCACTAAGCTAATTTTCACTACATGCATAATAATCATTTCCTGACAATGAGGTCAAATGGCAACCTCGAACTGAATTCAAACAGAGAATACATTGTTCTCTTCAGATCAAGGCCAAGCAATACCAAATTGACCAGATGTGTCATACGAATCGGGTGCGAACTACCCTACTCACTGCATGTGAGTACAAAACGTATAGGGAAGAGGGGAGCACGGTGGGTGCGCTTACGAGGTCCTTGAAAAGGATGAAGGCGATGAGGAAGAAGAGCACGACGAGGATCTCGAACTCCGCGAGGCGGATGAAGCGGAACACCTTGTCCACCGCCCTGGTCAGCAGCGCAGGATCCCCCCTCCTCCCGCCCCCGCCGACGCCCCGCTGCTGCCGCATCGCTCCTGATGGATCGACCCCTCGCTGGTTCACCGAATCCGAGACGTCAGCGTACTGAAAGAATAGACGCGTCCCGTATACCAGGTAGAGGGGAGGAGCTACCGGATCACCGGTCAGCCGGACGGCGGCAGAGGGAAGGGCCGGATCGGTTGATTCCCGGTGTTGGATTCGCGCTGCCGGGTGCGTCGCGAAGAGGAAGAGAGGGAGGTGGGAAGGGACGACGAGGAAGACGGATTCAGAAGTCGAAGACTCGAAGCCTCTACGAATGCTCGCCGGTCACCCCTGGTCCGTCCGATCTTACTGAAACGATCAAGATTCAAGAGATATGAGACCAGACGAGTGCATGTCAGATAAACGGGACCGTCAGCGTGGTATGCATAATTTCGCGTGAAAACGAATTTGAACTTTGAATGAGTGAAAAATATGAAATTCAAACTTGATTTAGTTCGTTTACAGAATATCTTCATGAGACTGCAGTGAGCTGAAAATGCTTTATGAAAACAGATAAGGATAACAGACTTGTGCACACGCAAACAAACACGCACTACTTTCTGCAAAATGAATTACAGCTTTCATGGGGCTTCTGCAGCTACACGTTCCTGCGAATTACCCTGTCCCCAGGCACATGTGCAGATCAAGGCTCGATAGTCCTCACAGCTCAGCAGACCACAACTCCAAGTTTGCTGAAAGAGAGTTGTAGTAATGACAGGCGTTTCACCCCCATGGAAACGAATTACCAGGGCCAAGAAGAACATTGTGATACACTCCTTGGGCATAGTTTATACTAGAATACATCTACAAGATATAGCTACAAAAGAAAAAAAAAGAAACATTGAGTAGAACTGACTAAAAATTTAAATCAAATGATATGATATCTTTGTATTGTTCAGAGAACACAAGAGTCAGGAGTTTGCATCAGATTATCCATTTTGAGGTAACTTGAGCACTCTGCCGCGGTTTCATAGGAATCTGGGACAAGTTCCTCTTCTTCATGTTGGAGGAGACGGTAGGGCTGAAATAAACTTGGCTCTTTTGTGACATGGCTGCAGCCTGCAAGTGTGGTTTTCTCAGAGGAATGAACGTGTGCGACTTCATCAGGGGGCCTTTTGAGGATTCAGCGCTTTTAGGTGAGTCCCATTTGCTAGGGTTCACAAAACTCTGCGATTTGCCAACTTTATCAGTTTTCTTTTCCTTTGGACTTGGAATGTTCCGGCTTTCCCTTGTTTCAGCTGAATACATTGTTTCCTCCCCGCTGCTAAAACCGTCCCTTCCATCTCCCAATTCGGAAACATCAAGTGGAGAGGAACTGGACTGCACCTCACTACAACAATTTTCCTGATAAGCAACATTGTGAACAGCATCACAGTTGATCCGCACATTAAATGGGTGTGATTCGTTTGGAGCTGGCTTTTTCGTCTCAATATTGTCTTCATCAGGCATCATTTGCTTTAAAGGAAGCGGCAGGCGAATAGATCTTGGATTCTCTGGCGGAAAGCTAATATCCATAAGTGATGCAGCTTGCTCATTCTTAGGTTTGCATAATTTTGAGGTCAGTTCATGTTGCCCGTGGAAAGAATGTGAGTCAATTGAATCCTTTCGACCATATGAAATCTTGGCGGAAGCTGAACTGCATGATCCATGCTGCCATGCTGGCCTTGGTGGTATGTGCGATGATGACATGATGTCACCACCCCCTCTTTCCATGGTCTCAACATCACGAAGCTTACTAAGGGAAGAGCACCCACTTTGTTCTCCAGAGGATATCAACCGTGCAGGAGTCGTCATTGGCTTGCTAACATCTTCTAAGCTGCCATTCCAGTGCTGTTTTAACCAATCACATACTGCAGGAATAGGGATACCAAACTGTGTTGGTACATCCTTCTTTGTTGAAAGGATAGAAGTTGACGATGCGGATGCATATCCTGTAGGTGTCGAAGGTGCAAGCTTCATGGGATCACAGACCATAAAAGCTAGACTCCCGTGTGTATCAAACCCAGCTGAACCAGGATGCCATAAAACTTCATCAGTTGAGAACTTTATAAGGTTGTCCGTACTTATTACAACCTTCCCTTCACCTACAGCCAAATCTCTTCTTTTGTGGCCCAGGACCAAAATGGTACTGCCAAGGTCCAATGTGGGGTTCAAGCATGTTTTCAAGAAATGAGGATGTTGCCCATGTGAACTCGATTCATCATCCACCAAATCAATACCAACTACTGTGAGGTCAAGAATGGGACTGGTTAGAAAGAACCTGAAAAGAAAAACACCAGCTGATAAATATCAGGGCAAAGGGGTGGAAAAACAAAGACCAATTAAAGCTCATACATTTGCTTAGCTTATTCTTCCAAGTGTTAACAACAAAGAACTATAGTTCTTTATGATCCCCTACCCTTTTTATCATATAATCATACAACAGAAGGCTCCAGTATTTCGTGTTTGTCTATGAAGAGTTCCAGAGGAAAATCCAGGATCATCCCATGTTCAGTAATCAGTAAAGAATGCATTAAATCATATCCTGTTCTCATCAATCAATGGAATAAATAGACCCAAGGACCACTTGCAGCAGATATCCACTGTCGCAGTTTCCTATGTAAAACAGAATAGAATGTATGCCTACTTGTACACAAAGCCAAAGCCAGCCTTAATGAAGTACCAAGTACTTGTACAAAGAAGCTTCAGTACTTAGCCCTCACTAAATGGAAACCAAGCTTTCTATGTCATGGCATGCAGGAGAACCAGAAATAACTAGTTTTTTTTTTTCTCTTTTTACATTGCTCCATGAATCTACACTTAGTCTTTAACTCCACCAAAATCCTATCAATGAAACATCAGAATTAAAAATATAGTACATTTCTAACTGGTTATATTTGCTCCTCACCAACTAACCAAAACAAAACGTTATCCCCACCCGCATTACAGCTCCAACAATGGTCCAGTACAGTGGCCAAATGTAAGTCAACCCTAGCACAATGGCAGCACGTCTTTAGCTTCGGCAGAAACAAAACCTCTTTTACAGAAACAGGCAAGCCATTGGAATCAATTAACATTATTACCAGCTCCTTTCAAGGAAGGAAAAAAAAAATCTAATTTTTGCAGTACGGTCACGGTGCCATGCTAACCAATCCATGTATGAGCGTAACGCAAGCCATTACCAAATGCATTGCACATTCATCACCAAAATCTAAACTTTTCAAACTACATTGCAAGATCAAAACATTCCATGAATTGGAGCTACCCACAAAATTTCAAATCGCATAACCAGCACAATGAACCAACCCGGAAGCTAATCAGGGAGAGGCGAAGAAATGGAAGCGGGGTCTCTTACCTCTGCGGCACTAGGCGAGCTAGAAGGCGGCCGTGGCTTAGCCGGACCTCGGCGACGCTCGCCGCGGAGGCCGAGGGGATGGTGCCGTGCGTGGTGAGCAGGAGGGCGCGGTGGATGAGGAACCCGCTCCCTCCTTTGCCCCCGCCCCCGCCGGGGAAGGATACAGCTGCAACGGCGGCGCCCTTCGCGGCGAGGAGGCTGGACTTGATCCGCTCCAGCTTGGCCCCGCCGGAGCAGA